>QYTT01086551.1:0-19211 GCA_006980735.1 Dasypogon diadema
GGGCCAATTTGGACAACTCCTTCACAGGGTTGCCGTATGAAACCTCCAATTATATTAAATACAAAATCGATATTTTTCTCCTAAAACGAGAACGCTTCGTAGTAGATCAATCAAAATCGGTGCACAAGTACTTTAGTAAAACTTAAATATCCTGGCAAGTTTTCGAGGTCGTTGACTTCGAATGTGGAAATCGACAGCAATTAGAAAAACAGTTACTTTTCAATAAAGAAATTCACACATCCGCGGACACAGTACATTTCCAGTAGTTTCTAAATGGGGAAATCTAATTATAAATAATAATGTGATCCGCATGCTATGCAGTTAGAGATCCCTAGCATTTTTATCCGAAACTTTATGTAGCCAAATTCTAATTTTAATTTGAAGTGCAGGCGACCGACTAAAAGAGCTCTGCTAACCGAAAGCATCAGCATATGATTGTGGGTAATTGAAAGAAGGTACATTTTGAAATCATTAACAGCCACAGATCTTAGAATGATTCCTAACGATTCATGCCGAAATTAAAAAATGCATCAATCTATTGAGGCCGAGAGGATTATAAAAACAACTATTTTTACATAAAAAGAATCGCCAAAATTGTTGAATAAACCGGAAAAAAACAGATAGAAATTTGAATTTAAATAGCGAAAATTGAAAAAAAGTATTTCACTTTTTTAAGTTCCACTGAAAACAAGAAAATTGATAAATACTTCGGGATAGAATTAGCTATCTATCCGAGTTTTTCGATCTAACGGTTAAATCTCGTTAGTATGGCCTTAGCTTAGACCGTCATGCCATGGACACTTATTGAGGCATCCAAAAATCGTGCTCTTCTTGCTAGACTAAGGCGCACTTCTACAGATTTTCTTCTCTGGGAGCGTGGGTCCGATTCCTGAAAAGGTTGTGGTATACTTGCGAAACCACTGGAATGTTGCAAAATAAAGATTTCATTTTTAAGGTATTGTCTAAGCTCAGGCGGAAGGAAATTATGGAAAAGGATATTGGGAAATTCCAACTTGATAAATGCTGCAAGTGAACCATAATTTTTGGCATGAACTTATTACTGTGCAAGTGCAATTCTTGTGAAAAGAATTGCCTCCAAAACTGGTACCCAGACAAATTTCCGTGTTCTGTGCAGGATTCCAACCCACACCAAAAGGGGAGAAAAACAAAAAATTGTGCCAAAAATTGTGGCAATTGCAACACTTGTCAAGTTAAAATTTCCAAGCTCCTCTTCCCTAAAATTTCTCCCCGCCTAAGCTGTGCTAGTGCTATATGCATATCAGCGTTAAAAAATAGTAAAAGATAATTCTAATTTTTTCCGTCTTGTCTGATCGTTTTGTTTTTACTTGAAAATGCATGTCATGTTCATACTAATAAAAATTTCACTCATGTGCTGATTTCGAGTACAGTGTTGTGATTGGCAAGAATATTTCTTAAAGTTGATCTTCAATATTTTGAAGAAGTATAGATCTTTCTACTTTACTAAGCAGTAAAAAATATAAAGTGAAGTTTAAAATTTTACATTAAATAAAACTAAACACTGATCAACATTTTTAGTAAAAACAACTTGCTTGGATTCTACAAATTAATATTACTTATTTCTTTTTTATTTTTACAAATTTTTGCGACTAACGACCTGCAGTAGATTAACCCAAGTACATTTGTTGGAAAAGCTTCAACCTCTATTTGAAATAACATACAACTATACAATACTAAGTTAACGGCTAAGGGAAGGAAGTTTTTATTAGTGGGCTATGATTTTGTAAATCTAATTTACGTTGTTGTTTGCAATTTTTAACATAGTGTTAAGTTCTTTCCTAAAATTGATGTTGCTTAAGGAGGTATTTATTAGCCGATCAAGCATTGAGTGAAATGTTGATCTTTTTATGTTGGCTGGGTGATTTGAGTTGCTTGGTATAACAACATCTGTGAAATTCGGCTTACGATATATATCGAATTCAAATTTGTTCTTATTTATTGAGATAGTGATATCTAAAAATTTAGTTTATGACCTCCTAATCCTATAGTAAATTTAATATTATCGTCTATTTTATTTAAAAATAAATTAAGTTGTCGCTCTGAACCCATCCACATAACGACACCAACACAAAACATGACTCACTATATCACAGCTATTATTAAATATTTTTTGTTCTAATTCATCCATGTAAAATCTGCCAAAAATGGGGATAATGATGAACCCATGGCTAAACCTTCACATTGAATGTAGAACTGGTCAGAAAAATAAAAGTAATTTTGATCAATACAAATTTCTACAAGATCTATTAATTATTTGGACCGTTTTTTATTTGTTACTTTTTGTTTACTTTTATTTGTTAATAGGAACTTCAATTTATCGATAGGAAGAGAAGGGAACAAATTTATCACATCGAATGACACCAGCTCAGCAGTAGGAGGAAGATTAATGTCTTTAAGTTTATCTACTAGATCTTTGGTATTCTTTACTGAGTATGAGCTCTTAAATTCTATTGATTGTAGCAATATTAAGCACAATTCTTTCCCAACTCGTTGGGTGGGTGCGTTTATAACAGAATATACCGGTCTAATAGGAGCTCCTTTTTTGTGAATTTTAGGTAGACCATATACTATCCGAGCAGAAGGATTATTTTGTTTTACGGAATATATTTGTTTTTTATTAAATATTAATTCACTTTTGTTAATAAGACTTTTTATCGCTTTATCAAATTTTAAATTTGGGTCATAATTTATTTGTTTAAGGTTCATTTTTGTCAATGTATCGTGCATTTTGTTTACATATTCATCTTTATTTAATATACAAATTGTGTTACCTTTATCAGCTTTGGTTATAATTAAAGTTTTTGGTAATGGTCAATTAGATTTACAAAATCATAGTCCACTAATAAAAACTTCCTTCCCTTAACCGTTAACTTAGTATTATATAGATGTATGTTATTTCAAATAGAGGTTAAAGCTTTTCCAACTAATGTACTTGGGTTAGTTTTTTGCAGGTCGTTATTTTGAGAATGCCCTAATTAAGGCGAAACGCGTCACACAAATTTGTAAAAATAAAATAGAAATAAGTAATATTAATTTGTGGAATCCAAGCAAATGGTTTTTACTAAAAATGTTGAATAACAACAAATTCTACTAAGGGCCAATGAAAAAATCGATTTGTTCAATTAAACACTGATCACACACATCACAATCGACTTACCTTCCGAAATGACAAGTCTGCCATCATTACAGAAGCTGCTTCATTATTTCCATCGATTTGTAAAATCTGACTACACATCTCCCTGCACTGATCCATTAAATTTATCTGAACAAACGAAATTAGTTGCTTTTAAAACTTCAAACAGACAAACAAAACAAAACAAACAAACCTGCATATATAAACGAGCAAGTGATGCTAATATTGCAATATCATGAGGCGAAAATTTCAGAGCTTCTTTATAATGAATAACTGCTTGATCATTATCGCGAAGACTCATGCTTTGCTCAGCCATTAAAACACATATCCTAAAACGACACTATCAAACTATGGACTCTAATAATTGAAAATACAAAATATAATGTACGTAATAATAAAACGATAAATTAAATTGAAATAAACTCATTTACTTGGACAAAATTTTGTGTTGTTCTTGAATATTTCCCGACTGTTCAATACTAATTCTGTTTTGTACTCTATATTGATTATCTCGTGCTTCTTTTAAAGTTGATAAAGATGATGGCAAATTTCCAGCTTTCTCTCTTATACGGGCCAACAGCAATAATTGTTTTGTACGAATTTGTAAAGCTGAAATGTCGCTGTCGTCTCTAGAATAAAAGCAATTTATTAACTATTTAACTATTAACTAGTTTTCATGTACATGTTTTTAAGATCTAGTTCATCCACAAGAGTTTGTTCAGCATTTGAGTATTGTTTTAGTTTCAGATACAATTCTGCCAAGTCCAATTTTAGTCCAACATGATCAGGATTCAAAATAGCTTCTCGGTAATAATTTATGGCTTTAGCATATTGATGAGTCTTCACATAAGCACGACCTAATTTGCTTGCCAAAAGTGAGTCACGAGGGTTTTGCCTGCTCGCCTCTTTATAAGCATCTATTGCAAGGTCGGGTTCTAAAGTAGGAAATATAGTGGAAATTTTTAGATAGGAGAAGTTTAAAGCATTAATCTCAATGATAGCCACGCATTGTTTACAGGTTTTAAAATAACTTTGAATCAATGGTTTGCATATACAGTTTGATACAATGATAGCCACGCCAGTTTGTTGCGCCTCAATGTTTAATCTATATATTAATTATACAAAGAAAGCTCCCGGTTCCGTATTTCAGCCACTTTTTTTATATGGAGTTTCATCGAGCTTTTCTTGAAATTTTATAATGGCAACATTGATCCGCATCAGTTCGGGGTTGTGTTCATTACTTTGGGGTTGCGTTCCTGGGTAACTTTGGTGTTAAGTTCGGTATTTGCCACCGATAAGTATGCAATACATGGATTTATTGGAACTTTTTTCATTTCATTATTCTGCATGGTCAAATATTTTGCAAGTGTCTTTTTATTGCTTCCTTGCATGGGAGAATTAGGCCTACAGGGGACATCTCTGAAAAAACGCGCTTTGAAATTTAAGGTGGAAATTGAGGGAACATATAAAAACGTTATGTCACTCATATACCTTCAATTAGTGCATTTGCACAGCGGTCTCCTAGTAAAATTTAAATTTTGTAGCGCGTTGTTCCTTTTACGGTTGTTTCCTGTTTCATGGAATAAAGAGATTGTTTTCTCTTATAACAAGGTAAATTTATTGCTGATTAAATAAATAATTTCTTTTTATTCATTTTTGAACAATTTTCACAATTTAACAAAAATAGTCCACACACTCCAGATATCTCGAACTGTCAAATGCTGAAATAATGCGTGGCTCTCAATGTATTTAGACTTAAGACTAATTCTAACAACATTAATCTCACATACCTTGTATTGACATATAAGCATCTCCAAGCATTAAATAACTTTCGGGTTCTGGACAATTATCAACAAGTTCTTTAAAACATTGAGCAAAAGACAACCTATCCTTTCGTTGGTGCAAGTAGATGTTTGCAAGGCGAGTTTTAGCCTAATAAGTGAGCATGGAATTATAATTTAAAAATTAGTAATATATTTTTGAAATATCTACCTGAATGTAATACGACTGTCCCGGCCGAATAGCTTTTAGAAGTTCGATGCTACGATTTATGTTACCATGTCTTAAAGCAAGTTCTGCATTAGCAATAACAAGTCTACCTTCTTCCGAGGTATTAGCAAATTCATCTAAAGCACTTTGCATTAATTTATCACTTTCAAGGGTTTGTCCCATTTGGATATATGTGTCAATTAGTTCCAGGAAGAGGGTGACCTTATCAGCAAGAGTTAAAGTTGCTTTTTCTGCACCTTTACTTTTTGAAGGAGTAGAAACCTTTATATTTGTTGCGCCAACATGTTTAATTCCAATTAAACTCATTGCGGTGACAAAGCTCTTTTGAGCATCTTCAAATTGTTGTTGATTCTTCTGCACAATTCCATTGAGAAGATGATACATAGGATTTTCTCTAACTGAGAAGTTGTGAGAGAGACAAATTTCCAGACTTTGTACGGCCTTTTGAAACTGTTTTTGTTGAATCTGAATTTGAGCTACTAATAGGTGGGCATCACTATATGTCGGGTCAATATCATTTAAAATTTTGCTCAGTGTACTTGTTGCTAAACTCATTTCACCACAAAGGAATTCAACTTTAGCTAACATAAATATTCCACGAATCATTCCCGGACAAGCTTTGACAACTGTTTCCAAGATATTAAGACAATGTTTTAAGGATATGTGCAAGGTATCTTTTGATATAGTTGAGCCCACTTTAACTACAACTTGCACAGGTGAGTGCTGAAGGAGCTCACTTGCAACTTGCAATAAGAAATCTGGGTCAAAGCGAAGGAGATATTCAGATCCGAAAGATAAGGTTTTTAAATTTTTAAAATGGATCTCACAAGCTTCAATTAAATAACCGATCGCTTTATCTCCAGTATCAATTTTAGCCGTCATATATAACAGAAGAGGAATCTTATTGATTCCCTGGATTTCATTTAAAAATTCAATCTGCTGCCGTACTTGCTCAGTTGTTCCGTTTTCAGCCATTTGACATAGAGTGAGTCCACATAATGCGTAAATAGAACTATCATCGACTTTTGTTGCCGATCGAAAATACTTTGTAGCCTCTTTATAATTTCCCATTAATAGACTTTGATATCCGAGTTCCGTTATAAATTCAGCATTACCTGGTGAAAGCTGAATAACTTTTTCGACATATTTAAATGTCATCGATATGATTTCCAAATTACGCCCACAAATCCGTGAAAAAAGCTGACAAACCTGTAGAAGAAGTCTTAGATTATTTAGCTCAACTCTTTCTATGGCCGAAAACAATTTTTGTAAGGTTTGGGCTCCCAACTTCATGTTGCCTTCGCGGCATATTAGTAGTAAGGCCTTAACACGTAAAGCTGATATATTCGTTGGCTCCAGATTTATAATACGTAAAGCCGTTTCGAATGCATGATCCCAGTTCCAACTGGCTAATTGAGTCTCCATCTTTTCTATTAAAGGAATATTTAACTCAGGAAATCGAACTGACAGTTTGTTAAGTACCAAAATCGCATTTTCGAAGTCATTATTGATCTGATAATATCGAACCTGTCCCAATGACGCATCGATATTTTTTCCTCTGCTTAATGCAATTTCGAAAATTTCTAATAAGCTCTTACTGGCTCTTGGGTTTAAATATAGTTCAGTCCATCCTTTCAACACTAAAGCATTTGTAAAGTCATTATTAGCTCGCAATGCTTTCTCAGCATATTCACGAGCTTTTTCAACTTTTCCACTTAAAAACAAAAATATTGCCGCAAAATACGCAGAGCTCGCTGTAAGTCTTTTCCGTTCTTCTTTCAACTTTGAATCTAAACTTAAAATTGCTTCTTTATCCACAACGTTACACCTCTTGTGAGCGTATATCAAGCCTAATATTGCTGACATAGCTAAATCGTCTTCATTCTTCAAAGGATTTAATTCTCTAATTCCTTCCTGAACGCGATTTCCAAGAGCCAGAGCAATACCATTAAAAAGACGAAATGCTGGATTTCCAGGATATTTGGCGAAACCATCATGCGCCATTTTCTGCATTGAGTGGTAAAATTTAGAGCGACCATAATACAGAATTAGACTGATATAATCTTGTTCATCCATTTTAAACTTTATTTTCCTCTTCTATAAAAATTTCGCAAAGCAATAAAATATTCAATTTCGAATTATTCAATTATGTATTTTTTATACTGCTCGCCATGTCGTCCGATATAGTGCTGCAGAAATTCACATTCGATTTCTATTTTTAATCCTTGTTTTACAATGTTGTCGAGTGTTTCCTATAAAAGAATTTTTTTTACCGAATTTAGATAAATGCCTGAATTTATTAATGCATAGAATAAAATTTATTTGCTCAATAGAAAAATTGAAAACATAATTCTTATGCCGAATGTGTACAAAAATGTTTGCCACTTTTTAACGCACATATTTGCATTTATATACAGGACTCACAAATCAGAAAGAGGTTAGAAAATGCCATAATTTTCTCATAAAAATCTTTACGAATGCTTGTTTTCTGTGAATTTTGTATTACATTTTTACAATTTTAATTAAGCATACAAACATACATACACTTTATTTCACTAAGCACAAATGAACACAGGTCTCAAAGGTATGTGCAAATTTCAGTTATTAAAAATTATAGAAATGATAACTAATTGAAAGTGGAAAGGCAGAATTAAAAAATAAATAAAAGTAAAGTTAGCATTAAAAAAAAACAAACATTTTGGCGAGGTAATTAAAGGACGCCTTTTTAAAGCCGGTACCGGATTGCAACGCGTACATCTCAAAAGATAAACTATTCCAAATTTTTACGCTATAAATGAAGAAACAATTTTAAACATCATTGGCATGTGTAATGAAAGAATAATAAACAGCATACCGGCTCCATGCGAATGTTAAGACACGTAGTGTGGTCCAAGTATTCGCAGCCTAAGTTAGAAGGAGGGTTGAGTGAGGAAAAAGACAATGTTTTTTTCGATATATTCTCCCTTAATTTTAACACGTTTTTCACATCTTTTAATAAGTCCCTTAATACCATTAAAATACTGATCTGAAGATTTGTCTTCAAAATGCTACCTAACTTCTTCATGGATATTTTCGTCGAAGTTAAACTTTCTTCCCCGCAAATCTGATTTTAGTTTGGCAAACAAAAATAGTCATATGAGGCCAAGTCTAAACTGTAAGGCGGATGTTCCAATTCCTCGAAGCCGCAATTCTTAACAGCAGCCTTTGAAATATCAGCAGTGTGTACGAGCGTATTTTCGTGTAAGATTAGTACTTTTCGGAACAGATTTCCTTTCGTTTTCTCGACAATGGCTTTACGTAACTTTCGTAGAAATAGCATAATGTGACATTTACAATGGTATTACGTTCCTTCAAGTCGAGCGACAGAATACCTTTTGTATCCCAGGAAACTGTTGTCATGATCTTTCTGTTGCTTTGTGTGACTTTGGCTTTTTTCGGCACTGATTCTTCGGGAAGATGCCACTCCATTGAATCCCTTTTGGACAAAGGATCATGGTAAAGACCCGTAGTTTCATCCCCTATCACAATCCTATAGAGAACACTGTGTACGTCGTCTTTACATAACTCCAAAAATTGCTGTTAGCACTCAACTCGACGTACTTTCTGCACTCAGAAAAGAATTCGCGGTATCCATCCTAATTTTTTTTGTCATACCCAAATGCTCATGAAGAATCTGGAGGACACTTGTTTTCGATATACCGGTTTGTTCTGCAATTTTATAGAATACCAAAATCTTGGGATTCTTTTCTATTAAGGAAGTTTTGCATTAACAGAACAAGTTATAGTCAGATGGTGGCAGATCAGGTGAGTAAGGAGGATGGCATAATCTTCATACCCAAGTATCTCGGCAATCATACCAAATACAAAATATCAGGTTTTACTGGTGCAAATTGGCCTTCTCTAGGGTAGGGGGCGGACTTGGTGCCATCAGACTACATTGTTATATATATTTTTCAGACTATATTGTTATATATAATCAACTTCTCGTCACCAATAATCAGGCGGTTCAACAAGGGTTCATATTCCTGCCGAGCAAGCAATGAGGAAACAACTGAAATTCAATCTGCGAGATCTTTTTTTCACTTAAGTTAAGAGGGTCCATCGACATCACTTATAGACAAAGCCAAGTCATTTAAACGCTTTCTATTGTCGCATGGCTAACACTTAAACTCTTGCCGATCTCCTTAGTAGTCAATAATGGTTCACTACCCACTAATGTCCTTAAGGCATCGTCATCAATCTCCTTAGGTTTTCCGAAACAATAGTCATCTTTAAGGCCAATGTCAACTGACTTGAATTTTGTAAACCATGGGTCCATGAGTTCACTTTATGATGAGAGATTCGCTCCTGTGATTTTTAATAAATGAATATGGTCTTTTTTAAAGTTAGCCATCCATGCAGAATTTGAGTTAATAACGTCGTTTCTACTTTTTCTTAATTCTTCATGTAAAGTTTTTGTTTTTTCTTTCAGCATAAAAAAATGTAGAGGTAAATCTTTTCACCCTATACATAAAAACCACTTATCCATTTTTAGAAGCTCACCCGCCCTACGGTTTTTTACCAGTTTTAAGCATAGTATAAGTATTTGCTTTTAACAACTTTGTTTATTTTCATTTTTAATGTCGCAAATTGTCGATTTTGCTACTTCGAATTTCATTGCTATGAACGTATTATTATTATTTAACGTAACTCCCGAGTCTTTATCAAATGCCTTGATAATTGCAATTATCTCTCCAAGGAAAAGAAATTTTGCCTTTTTCGATTAAATTCAATTTTTAGGAAACATTGTCTGAGAACACTAAGTGTAAGCCACCTAAAAAAGCAACCCGCACCGAATCTCCGCGTCCAATAGTACAACAGGCGGGAAAAATGCATTCCAACTATTTCAAGGCTCCCTATGGAAGCTTAAGCACTCAATTCACTTTGTATTAAATCTGTTTATTTCATGTGTACAGATAATATGTATGTGGGCTTAGGGAAACGTAACAGCAATACGAAAAGTATGTAGTTGTTTCTATGTCGCTATGTCCACAAACAGAAACAAAAAAAATGTGTTCATCTTTTAGTGAAGTTATTTTTCGAGTAGTTCATGGTTTTGGATGTTCACATTTTCGCGAGTCTACTGTATAACGTCATACTCAAGTAAAATTTATATATTGGAACCCCGAGTTGCCCAGTTTGAAGTGGGCAACAACTGAGAGAGGAATTTTTGACGGTAATTTCCATCAAAAATGCACAAATTTCGGTTTTTCCACTTTTTCAAACTCATTTGATTCACCTCTAAGTGGATTTTGATTCATTTCTTTCTTCAAGTGGTTTAATTTCGTACAATGCTTATATCTGCATAATTTTCTTTATGTTAATCCTTTCAAATCAAGCACTCACTTAATCTTTTAGCTACGGCGAGGCTGGCCGCCGGGTGCATTTAAAAGAAATTGGTAAAGCGATCGATGTTTGAACAAATTAAAAGTTACGTTTAGCCATATTTGCGTTAACATAAAGTAAAATTGTTGCAAATTATAAGCAAATAAGGAAACGAATGCACATCGGAACAATGGGACATTTTCGCATTATCTGTGCAACGTGCACAGCAGAGCAGCTTCTGAGCCAATTTACTAGCGCATCGTTGCAGAAGATAACAATTTGTTACTAACAGGTTGACTTAACTTTTCAATGTTCTCAATTAAACCTCTCTACTTGAATTGGTCATTCTTTCTCTGGTAAAGTGGTAACGCCTGTGTGCTAGTTCGAAGTTAATCAGGGAAAAGATATACCAACCTTTTTCCCACACAGTGTAAGAGTTGATAACGCAATCGAGCGCAATTAGAGTTATTAAGGTATAAATGATATACAATGAATACGAATACAATAAAATGGTAAATTGTTAATAACAACATGCAATCTTTAATAACACAAGTGCAAACCTTTGCCAATTGCTTCCCAATACCACGTCCTTCAAGTTCTATGGGAACTTCGGTGTGTTTCAACGTTATAACGCCCCCATTCTGTTCATACTCAATTACAGCCCTTACATTATCAATATCAGCATAAAAAATCTGATTTTTCTCATCTTGTTTAACCAGTAGATTACTCTTAATTGAAGCCAAACGTGAACGGGTCAACATTATATTCTTGGATACCTTAAGAAAAAAACCTGGGACAGTTGTAAGACGTGCATTTGCAAACATTGCTACAAAGTGTGCAAATAAGAAACATAAATATTTTAGAAGATTAATCGAATCAGCTTACCAAATTAATAAATTAATTATATAAAAAATTGTAAGAAATACGCCGTTGAAGAGGCAAAACAACAGTTGACAGTTCGTTGCTAGGTAGAGAGAAATGTCAACTGTGACTGCTGGTTTGTGCCATGACTAAATACATCTCTAAGATTATTACCATTTTAGACCATTCAGTAGCAGTCGGAAGTGATGTCATTTATTTTAAAAATTAAGATTTTTTTACAAAAGTGTTCACACAGCTACAAAGTACACAAACCAGGGGTCCTACTCCAGTTCAATGAAAAGTCAGTGATAAAATGAAATCTTAAATCTGTTTTGGAAAAATGTCTCGCCCAACTTTTCATTTGATCACAGACTTTTCACTGAATCGGAATAAGCTCCCCGAGAGGAGTTGAAAGTTAAGAATACCTGAAAGCAAGTAGTTTTTGTGTGTTGTGGGTGTCGTTTATAAGTTTGAACTACGATTCTAATAATAATTCCATACCCACTTCTACTTTCTACTTTGTTGATTCAAAAAAATCCATTTATCTTTTGTTTTTGATTTTCTGATCGAATAAGTCTTTAGGATATGTGGTAGAAATTTTAAATCAAAGCTCGTTAAATTAATAAAGTTACAAAGAGTCGAACACTAATGCCTCAGATAGAATTCAGAGAACTGCGACAGATAGGCCATTTCTAGGCGCCGTGTACTTTCTTTTCCGTGTCTTTTCCTGCCCAAGAAGATTTTCCAAAACCTAATTTTGCAATAATTGTTTACGGTGAAGAACTCTTTAAGTTACTCACAGTTTTCAAAATCAGGTATCATGTTTCAGGCAAGGAAAGGAAGAAAAGCGAATAATAAAAAAAGAAGACAATTTCACGATAATCAATATACAAATACAGAAGAGGAGTGGTTTGTAAGTACTTCGGCAGAAAAACTAACGATCTCAAAGTTAGTGTCAATTTAATCCACGGGTATCGAATTATGGAGTTTTCGTTTGTTTTTAAATAATGGTTAAAGTATTTACTAAAGTGTAAAGAATGTAAAAACAATTTGAATTTTCAAGTGAGAGGTGAGCAAGGCTTGAAATTCAAATTTGTTATTATTTGTGCTTGTGGCTCAAACGATTTAAACTCTTGTCCCAAAATGAAGAATAAACTATTTTAAATTAATAAGCGAATTGTCTTTGCAGTGCGAGTCGTCCTTGAAGTGGGATTGCAAGGTATTATTAATTTCTGATGGTCTTAGGTAAAGGACTATCAAGAAACCTCTATTATTCATGTTTGGAAAACGTACGGACTGTCATTAAAGCTGTATTTTTAATAATAATAATAATGAGTATTCCTTCTAGCCCAGAAGGCACACTTGAAAGCGAGGAGCCAAGAAATATTTACTCATCTCCACGTTAAAAGTTCACATATTTCAAAGAAATGAGTTAAAATTAGGCTCCCCGACAAGCATGCAAGACATGTTATAGTTAGTATGGTGAGACCAATTGACAGGACAGAGGAAAATAGAAAAAGTTAATAATAGCGCTTTAACATAAGTTAAACGACGAGGGAAAGACGGTTTTTCAGCACAGTCTTGCTTAGGTCTAAATCAAAGATCTCCCTAACACGGTTAAATTCAAGAATTTATTAAAAATCACTTTTACGTAGAGGTGGAATGTGATCACTAAATGTATTTTTCTAGAAATTAATTTTTTAAAGTTGGTGGAAGATGCGTACGAAAAACCAATAATGCAATCGGCATGGCATTGGTATCCAAATATGCAGAAAAATCTTCTCCGTTGCTGGAACCAACAAAATTAAAAATTGAAATAAACGGCTTTAAAAGGCAAATTTAAAAAACTATTTTTTCTGTTAAAATTTCGTCCCTTTTTTAAATGAGCTTAAGACACGAAAAAAATATATTTTTTTTTTTATCTTTTTGGCTCCAACCATGCACATTCTCCTCCATTCTCCTCCACGATGTCAATAAAGACAAAAATGTTCTTTTTGGAATCAATAAGTGTCTATTTCTATGCATGCAAAATTTCACTTTTTTTATATTTGTTATTTCCTTCAAAAACAAAGTCATAAACATTTCTTATTTTTAAGTCCAACAAAGTAGAAAGTCCCCTCAAAATGCATACTTAGCAACAGGTGTGGAATAACTTCAATAATAACAACAACAAGCAAATTTCAATGCCCTAACACAGCGTGGGACCGAGTATGTTCCACGTGTTCAATTTTTTTGTGAAGACCTAGATAAAGTACGTTACATTTCGAAAATGGAGTAGTCTTTCTTTCTTTCTTTCCCATTAGAAATTTGATCAAAATCTAATGAAGACCTTCGGACATGGAGAATTGATCTCCTCAACGGATAACAGAAATTAATAGTTGGACAGATTACGCAGCCTTATAGATTTCTGTCAGGGTTTTCTCATCATGTAGTCTATTTAATAATTTGGCCGTATCTAAATCAGACAAGGTAATTCCCTCTAAAGTTTTAACACGTCTAAATGCCGCGTAAATTTGCCCTTTAGTTAAATTGTTCTTGCAGAGGTCAATCACAGCTCTGTCAAGAGTTTTACCGTGTAGTTTATGGATAGTAACAGTCGCGCGTTTAGTGACCCTACCCATATTTCACAATGTTATGTAGACAGGTACCTTATTTTCTCACTAAAAATTATAAAATAAAATCTAAAAAAATAGAAACTAACTTCAAAAATATAAACTAAAGCACTAAAAATTTGAAAATAATTCTTCTTCGTCTCTTTGGTGGAAATAATCGTGAAATATATTAATTAAAAAAACGAAGTGATTTACCGGCAGAGATGCTAGTTCTGTAATATCTTTAACTTCCCATTTGAAAGTTATTGTAATGGGTCCAGCTTTTTAAATTGAAAATTTCGATATATCTCCACATTTCGAGGTCCCTAGAATCCGAATCCATCCATTTTAGAGGGATATCTGTCTCGAATATCTCGAAAAGAAATAATGACATCGACTCCTGACTAATTTCATTCGGCACATAATTTCATAATGAACACCTGATAAGGTTTGCAGAAAATTTGAATTGGGAGTTTTTTTTAATAGTATTTAAACTTCCAAAATGGACAAAATGGGAAGTTGGCTGTGTATAGACCAATCACGTTCAGTTTATTTTTTTGGAGTAGATGCCAAGTCCTGCAATCCGCGTCTACGTAGTGCTATACCGACAGGTGGAGTGAGCAATCCGAACGCATACGGACTCCAGCGATACCGCAAAAAAAATTCAAACGTACCAAAATCAGGAAAAAAGGAGAAAATCAGAATACAATAAATAACTAAGCCTTTTTCATCGTAATTTTTACTCTCAGTATGAAAATCGAAATGAATTTTGTGTTTCATAAAATTCATCATAGTATAATTCGTCTGAATCATAAAATTCAGCCTTGGGTATCCGAGTCCATTTCATGAAATTTCACTAACAGGAAATTATAACTCAAATTGTCGCCACCGCGTGTATAATGTGAAATATGCAAATTGGCTTCACAACAAACTTGTTAACGAACTTCTTACGTATATTTAAAAAGTACGAAGAAGTCGTACAAAGAGGCTCCATCGCTTGACTGCACCAACGTCATCGACACTTCGTATATTCTATTCGTACTTGAAGGCTACTTTGTCAATCTTTTTCAAGTTGCCATCTGATCCGTGTGCGAATAACTATAAAGTACAACATCCCTGCTCTTGGGTAACGCAGCCCCATTCAATACGTGGTGAATAATTCTATTTCACTTGATTAAATAATTTGTGTACCAATTCTTCGGATTAGCTCTGTGCGATGAGATTCAATTAAACCAAAATTTAGTCTGCTTTAAGCGGTCGGTTAAGTCAGTCGTGTAGATCGACAACTAGTTACGGTCGAATCGTTGTAAATTCCTTATTTTTTTTACAAAAAGTGCAAAAAAGTAAAAGGATAAAGTGTTACAAGAATTTTGGTTAATAACAAGGAATCTGACAAAATACTAGAAAATAAACTCAAATTCTACTAAAAATGTAAGAAGGATTCACATCTCTACGTCACATTTGGGATAAAAAGTGTATTTTAAGGAGCTTTAAGATATTATAAAAAGGAATACTAGCGAAATTAAGTGAATTAGATAACTTTTGTGGAAGTGTGAACAAAAAACCCAAACAGAGCAAGTAGCCATTTTCTCATTTCGTTACTAGTAAATTTGAAGAGTAAAATATTAATATTTAAAGCAAAAACAAACGTTAAATTAAAAAATATAAGCTAACTTCATTGAAAATTAAAAACCTTAACACAATTCAACTACGCAGAAAACAGAAGCAGCCATTTTGGACAAATGAATCATTATCTCATTACAATGAATTTCGTTTATTCTTTCGGTATTCCAACGTTTCCGGCTTTTAAAAGCGAATTACACAAGCATTTTGCTTTGAGAAGGCACTTCCTTCATAGAGGAAAATTACATATTATTAACTGAATATTAAAAGTCATTCAGTCTACGTTGTTCTAAATTCTGAGCACTTACTCAAAAAAAAAAGAAATAATGGAATGTCGTGGAAAAAAAATCGTTTTAGAGATTTCCGATTCTAAATATTTTTTGAATTATACACGAGTTTATTTTAAACTTTTTTCTTGTGCAGAATCATAAAAGTCGTCCATTATAGTTTTTCAAAAAAATTAAAATTGAGTGCAAGAACCATATAACCGATCCGTTCTTGATAGATAAATAGTTGTTCGGATCAAGTGTAAAGGCACTATGTAGAAGGTCCTTTGGTCAACCCTGAACTTGTTCAATGGCCATTAACCTTCAGCTTAATTTCACATAGCTAAGGATTTGATATTCAAAATACCATTGGCTCTGCTCTACTTTTGTGCAATGACTTGGGCATTCAATTAAACCAGTTCCTGAGTATATCCTGTTGATAAGAAGATTTAACAAAATCTCAAAGCCTACCGTAAGATTGATGTCCTTTTTTAGTTTGCTATGCAGTCTTTTCTTTAATTTCATCTCAATCGGATTGGTTAAGTAATCATTGGGCCCCATTTTTCCAGATCTTATGGAATATTGTTCTTCGGAAATTCTATCCAGATATCACTTCTAGTTCCGTCACCTGTCTATGGTTATTCCTAGTCAACCATCAATCAAGAATATAATTGATGACTTCCTGTATCACATAAGTTGCTTGCCCTATACTCGTATATGCTTAAATGAAGTTGAGGTTCACTGAAATCATGCTAAGCTCTAGAATATCCTTAATGCACCTTATTGTGGAGTCCTTTAACCTATTTAGAAGGAAATCTATAGTGTGCTACGTTTTTAATTACAAATACTTTCCGCAAAACCAAATTGTAGAGAGCCATTTCAATGATCTTATCTTTTTAGTATGCATATTGACTAGAATAACTAGCGTTCAACGGTTTGATCAAATTTGGACTGTATGCCAAATTACGAACCAATGCTGGAGATTTAGTACATGGATCTAACCCTCTTTATGGATTTTAAATAGATGTATTACAATATAGCCGAATGTTTTGGGTTGTTCTCACTGCTATAGGAGTATCCCAAAAAATTGTAAACTTTTGCCCTAAGACGGTTGAAGGATTCACAGAAATTATCCGCACTGAAAATAAGGCCTACGATCGGTGACGTTCCTAACTCAGTAGTATCACTCGGTGCGGTAATTTATACTGGCACCCCTTCTCCCTCGATATTGTATACAGTATTTGTTCGTTAAGGTAAACATGGTTATGAGATCTTAAATTAAGAAAATTGTCTACCGCTCGTTCACAGATGCTAATTATTAATACTACACTAGCTATTTCCATTTATAGTGGAAAAATTCCTTTGGCGATTTCTCAGTCGTTCTTTAATTCATATTTTTATGATTATGTCCCAAAAATTTCTTGACAAACAAAAGATACCCTGGAAACCAAATCATCGAAATTACCATTTTAAAAATGTCTTATAGTAATTAAATTTGCAAATACCCAATCCACTTTCGAACCAAGTTAACACATATGGTTCGTTTGCTGTTACCGTCCTAACTCATTTCTAATGATTCATGTTCCCTTCTAGATTTGTTCATTGTAAATAATACGAATCCAGTTTCCTTTTTCAACCAAATATAAGTCTCTTGCTCTTCACTCTGTGACCTCATTTTCGTTTCATTTCATACCGTGATTGAAACAGCATTAGTATGGACGAATTTTTTGCCGATGTTACCTCAATTGGTTGTAGTAGTATAAATTCACTAACATCTGTGGACGGCCAATCCAATTTGATTCCAACTGGCATCAATTTCCTTCATGATAAATTCGAGTTTTGAACTCAAACCGTCCTTGATCCACCGAACTGATATTACGTCAAAACTGCGCCTATATCAGGCTGAAACGCTTTCGAACTCAGAAAATGAATTTCGTATACTGCGCAACACTATTAAGAAATTCTCTGTCTTAAGAAATCTTGTATATATATCTTATATACCCCTCTCTTAGCACCAAATTACTTACCAGAAGATTTTGGAGTATTTTCAATGCGTATTATAGCTTTTCAGCAAAGAAGATCAATCCTTCCAACAGTATAGGTTTAGATTTTCTAAATCAGACTTTTACTGCTCTAATTCCAACTCTCATCCTGATCAAAACTGTTTTCCTTCCTTTCTTCGCTCACATGACTTTTTTTCCTTTGTTGAAGTAAGTGAAATGGATATCTACAATGCTATCAATCTAAAGCTACGTCTTAAGTTTATTAAAAGACTGTTGTCTATAATACTACTTTTATAACCTATTTCTTTAATTCTATTTTAACTATTTCCGATTTTCCTTATCTTGGAAAAGCTCTTAAATTTTGAATCTAATTCTGGAGATTATCGTCCTATTTCCAAATTTCCATTTCTCTATAAAGTCTTTGCAAATATCTGACGTTACCAGCTCTACTATTATATTAATAATAATTAACTTTTAACTTGTTTTCATTCGTATTTCCTCCGGAACATAGCAGCATCACTGCTTTCATCAAGGTTCGTATAGCGCTCGATAGAAAAATAATTTTCCAATCTGGGTTATGAACCGATAATTTCCTTATTTTCACCGAGAAGGAAAGTTTTCTGTTTATGTGCATATTTTTCAAGTGTAATTTCTAAAGTTTTCTAAATGCTTTCGTCCACCATGTGCTTCCATCTTTTATTCAAACAACTGCTCTTTTGCATTCTATTTTTATTTTCCTGCATATTTTTATAAGAATTAATTATTTTGCATTATTATTTAAATACATGAAAATGTAACTTTTTAACATACGCTTGAAAACACTGGATGTCACCCATTGCGGACCACGCAACACCCTCACGGCACTGACTACAATAGGACGTCTTAGGGACGTCACTGTCAACAATATATTGATGGGAAATAAGTCACTCAGACAAGGCAATGCATTATCGGTTCTATGCTGTTCAATCTAGCCGTTGACTTTGTCTTACTGAAGGGTTAAAGGGTATGATATCATTGTTGAAAATTTTATCTAACAAACTCCAGCAACTCAATAGCAATAAACTGAAGTGTACGGAAGCTTTATGCCTCGTTCCTTCAGTTTCCTTTGGTTTCTACCAGCATAAAGTCCGATCCATCCTTTTTATAGCGCAAAACTGTAAACGAAGTCCGTAGTGTGTAAATAGCATGGAGTAAATCTAAAAACTGCTCCGGCTTAAACGATCGGGTAAATCTGAAACAAAAGTCCGTAGTGTGTAGCCGGCCTAAAGGGAACACTCTCGGAGAAAAATAAAGGAGGAAATGTGAGAATAAATAGATATAA
>QYTT01086551.1:28272-43361 GCA_006980735.1 Dasypogon diadema
TTCATCTTTTATTTTTTTTAGACATACGTAAGAGTTTTGCTTACTCCTCTTTACGAGGAGTTAGGACAACCACAAGAAGATGAGGAGAATTGGAAAACGGATTTGCGATCACTAGCAAGAACATTTTTATGCAGGGCTGGTTATCGTCCATGCATTGAAGAAGCTCAAGCTGCTTTTAAAAAATGGATGCAAAGTGAGAATCCAGATGAGGGAAATCCGTAAGTATGAAAAATTTTTAAGTTATACAGCCACTTTAAGTTTTTCTCATACCACTAAATAAATGGGGGCATTTCGATAAATTTTGTATTCTCTAAAATCCGGCAGAACCCAATAAGACAACAGATTAGTATTGGACGGATCACGCTATTGCAATTGCGAAGAATCCTATGAAGGCTCGTGTCAAACAGAAATTCAAAAATATAATTCACATATTTTGGCAGAGCTATGCGTATGGCAATGTCCATTGGACAAGATCAAACAATTACCTTCAAAATCGATTGGATATCGCTTGTCTTACTCTCTTTAATCAATGGATAATAAAATCTGCCCGCTTGTAGATTAATCCCTCCCGCGACACCTGCGCATCGATTTATCTTTATCCTTTCGTTCTTGAGAACAAGGCTAAGCAAAACGGTCAATTTCAATGACTTTTTCCTGAGCAGAACAATACAAATGTGCCCGCCACGTTCTGTGCTTCCTTTAGACTATAGACCGAAATTATTCAAGCAGAATGTGCATCAAGGTCTGCACTCAATCTTTTAGCACTTCCGCTGCTGCTGTATTGCAGCATCATAGATCATCTCGTAAAAATCTATTTAGTATACTTTAAAAAAAAATTGTTGGAAAAACAAAAAGTCATTAAGTTCTGTCAAAAAGAATAAAATAGATATTAAGATAATCCACATTATTATGAAGAAAAGAGACAAGAAGCCGAAACTAATACCGAAGTGAATTGATGATCATTCTATAAAATTAATCAATAATATTCACAATAACCTTCCTATTAGAAAACTATTTCAATATATTTCTCTTATTAAAACACAGCGTTCCAAATCAATACATTTGTCCTGTTTTTAAATGGGGTACCCAAGAAGAATGGGAATTCGGGCTGGAAAGAGTCATTAATTTCCCTTCATCGAGAATACAAAGTGAGAGAACTTACCTGCTGAAGACCTTGGCAGGATGTCCGGTTCAGCCTGAAAAAATTGAACGTCTTCTAAATATAACAATTTTGGAGGAGAACGGAAATTTCACAGAAAACGACATTTATCTAATATTTAGCATGCTGACAGGTGGATCCAGTGGATATACCACTCTATTCAACTTCCTTTCAAACAACTGGGTCACCATCAAGCAAAGGTAAAATAATGTGTAATGAAATAAAAATAATTTTGTAATTTTATTTTCGTTTAAGATTTGAGAACAAGACAAACCTCTGGGACAATTTGATAAGTTCTGCTACAGGTGTCTTTACAACACAAGAGGGATACGACATGGTTTCTCAACTGTATGTACAAAGGCAAGGAGAGTTCGGTAGTGCTGAGCATATTATCGAGAAATCATTGCGAAATATCAAAGAAGAAACAAAGTGGAGTGATGAGAATTTGCCAGTCATTGAAAAGTGGCTGGATAACTTCCTTAAATCAGTTAATACTTCTGACAACAAATTCATGGGTTAAATGTAGGATGTCTGCTGTATTTATACCAAGTTATGCGATTTAGTGACTTCTTTACTATCACCGGCTTTATTTATAGGATACATGGTCTTTTGTATTATAATATTTTTAAATACAGATTAAATAAATTAAGATCTAGGCCACATAGAAGCCTTATGTTTCACGAACCACTGTGTGTCATATTTTGAAACCCTGAAGCTCTAAATTTATTTAGCGTGTTTCAATCGCAATAAAATCTGAAAACTAATTACACAAACTAGTTAAAATTACTATTATTCCAATATGTGTAGAGAATGTCATTGCAGAAGCCTACGGCCACATGCACTTGTTAAAGAACTCTGAGATATGCATGTATGAATTCCTTAAGAAGCAACAGGGCAAGACAATTGCAAAAGGTATGAAAATGGTATTCTGGTCTATGCATGTCCTAAATTTTTTCACCATCAGGATCAAAGCTTCCAATAAATACAGGAGGTGTTCAGAAAATTTAGAACCCTGAAAAATACATTCCTCAGAATTTGTCTCATGATAACGAAGTCAAGTTACCTCACTATATACTCTTCCTTGATCGGGCGTAATAAGAATGAGTAGCTCTGTAATAATAATCGCTAATAATATTAATAGTAGTTGCCCGAAGAATCCCCCTACAAAGGCCCCTAAAACAAGCTTCCATTCAAAAAAATATTGCTTACAGTTTTTAGGATTCCAAAAGTGAGGAAGGCCAGATTATCACCGTAGAGGTCTACTCAAAAACAGACTATTCTCCTAAACAAGGATCTATTATTAGCCTAAGCCGTATTAGCATAAACCATAAGCCACCACGCCGAGCGATCTTTAGGCACACGTCTGCAGATTTTCTTCTCTATTGGCATGGGTTCAAATCCTGCACAGGGCGCGGCGATATATTTGAATGGGGGCAATTCTACTAACGAAAATTGTACTTGTAACAAAAATTGAAACTCAACCTGCAACATTTGTCAGGTTAATTTCCCAATCTCCCGTTCCCTAATTCCCCTCTACATAAGCTGTGCTGTGTGCACCATGAGATTATCCCCGGAGCTTAAGGAATCCTTTAAGAAAAAGCTAATGCTAGACCTATTGCTGTAAAAATTATGCGACAAATAATAAACTATTTGGAAAGTTCTGCCCACACCCAGTCACCCACCATAATCCTCTCTTCAGTACCCACCAAGGCCTGGACAGTAAAAAATTCCAAAATAAACAATAAGGATCTCCAAAAAGGACATCAACTTACGGGTTAAGTATTCACGACTTTCCAACGCTTTACCACGTGCACATTACCATAAAATGCACAGCGCTTAAATGATTATACACTTGCCTGCTTGGGAAAACAGAAAGGGTTTCAACCGAGCAACCGAATTGTGGACGATCTACCACCGTACTAAGAAGTTGATATAATCCTACTTACGTTAGGGTCGATGGTGATGCGTTTATAGAGCTCAGTTCCAGGCACGCGGAACTTTACTTCAGGTGAAACACCGTCAGAATCAAACCTTGCGATATATACGCAGAGATTAATAAACTTGATGTCGTAGTCTCAAGGCAGAGTGGACAGTCGAACTTACACGACAGTCAACCTCCCAAAAATCCCAGATTTTCTACCTGTCGTAAACTGGCGACGTGGAGACGTTGATGCGGCCGAATCGCTGGACAATGCCCCTTAGAACCTCTGTCCTCGGGCTTCGTTTGGCTGGACATTCGCATACTATTTTTTTCGTAACAATATAATTAATATGATGTATTATTAAAATTGAACTAAAATCATTTCTTTCTTATTGCAAGTCGAAAAAGTTAAACCGCCGACCAATAAGAACTATTGTGATACCGTGTCAGAAAAATCTCGAATATATTCTGTTATGAACTGCGGGAAGTTGGACTAGAGAACCCACTTAAATCAGCCACAACCTTACTCAGATCACTAAGCTCTACATTTGCATCTTCATACAATTCACAGGAGAAGGCACTGCCAAAGACCTTCAGTCTCAGCTTTCTTGATACAGCAAATGTCGAACGCCGTCAACTTCTTTTTTTTCTACAGAAATCATCTTCAAAGATCCGCAAATGTTCCGCATGGTTTCCAGAAACGCAGCGTCCAGTAATAATGACAGTAGGACTGAACCCACACTCATCAGTGTTCACACACACATCAACCCATTCAGTCGAAGTCCTATTTAAATTGCAAGAGAGACAGTATCGTCAGAGCAAACAATTTTTCTTTCTATTACCCAACATAGATGCAATTTTGCTTGCTTTTGTTGTACAGTAATTTCATGCAAAAACTGTGGCTCACTTGCAACATTTGTCAGGTTAAAATTTCCCAATCTCCAATTCCCTAATATCCCCCGTTTAAGCTGTACTATGGGCATCATCCGATTCTCCTCTGAGCTTAGGCAATACCTTAGAAAAAAGTTCCAAATTCTTTGTTTTGTGTGTGTATTTCATTTATTTTCACAGTGCAGTCTAGACTGATCTTCCCTTGATATAAAAAAGCTAAAGAAAAAAAAACTTGGGCCGTTAGTGGACATCCACCGTTGGGATTCTAACCTTCGCAAACCACGAGCCATCTCATTATCCGTTGAGTCACCGAAAATTTATCTTTTCGACTAATTGTAATAATTATCGTTCATCTCACTGGGATCTCCTTATGAGATATTATTTCGGGTATTTTTGCTGTGCATATTTCACCTCTGGACTCACACTCAATTTCTGTGTCTCACATTGGTAAATAAAAGGAACTTACTAGATCCTTTATAACAAAAACAAGAGCAAGTTTGGGTAAACTGATTACTTACTTACTGTCCTGTTGTTGTCAACGTCAGCTAAACCTGAGTCCAGAGTTGTCAATGAACGGACTCAAAAATAAAAATCGACTCATAAATCGACTCTTTTATTGATCGACTCAGCCTGTTGGAGCCTTTCAGAAATGAGACCCCTTAAAATTTAAGTCCACTCAAGTTTCAGTCTGATGAATATTTGGGTTCGATCAAATCTGAGTCCGTACAAGGTTACGATGTGTGTTTGAATGAAATGAAGATTACCATTAGGGTTGATGTAGGGTAAGGAAGTGCTGTAATTGTAACTCCAAGAAAGAGCCGCACGATTTCTTTTTTTCCCTTTTTGTAATTATGTGCTAATGCTTCCCAAAGTTGATATTTATTATTTTATCCTTAACCAGAAAACTATTGAATCTTTTATGGTCAATCTGGAATCTGATTACTCGACGGTCCTGATGGAGTCTCCTCAGCATTTCTAAAACATTGCAGGATCTTCGCCTGTTTAGTGGTCCTAAATTGTTTGCGCCCATATTCTTTTTATCCATAACCAGCACAGATTTGCAAAAATAAAGCAAAAGCAACGAAAACGGGAATAGGCGCTCTTTTTGCAAAGAGACTTTTTTGGCTTGGATAAAAGTAAGAACTGCGCTATACTTATTTTAGCATAGCACACATCGTACATGGATACTTACGCTTGTAATTCCTTTTCATATCAAAGTCTCTTGTTCCTTACTTTAGTCTTGCCATCACGACGGTGGCCGAGTGACCTGTTGGCGTGGGTTCAAATCCCGCGATTTATGTGGGTACCAGTGGTTGAAACAATTCTACTGGAAAGAATTGTACTTGCGAACCCATTGCTTTATGTGTGGTAGATAAGAAATGGAAACTTACGACGTTCTAAGCTTAAACAACAAAAACCATCTCTTGGGCACCTACGAAATGCATTTGTTTTCCATGCAGAAAAATCTCATTTCGTTTTAATATAATATTTTGGGAGATGGAAATACCACACTATAAAAATAATATAATAAATAGGTTTTCAAAAAATATTTAGAAGACCAAAATTCTAAGCGCAGCCATTGATATCCCAAAGGCCCTAGAAAAATAGGAAAAGATTTTTATTGCTAAACAAGCTTAGCCATATCTAAGCCAAAACATTATCACCAAAACAGAACAGCGTACCCAAAAATTTAGAGAACGAGGTTAATTACAATAAAAGAACAAGTATATAATTTAAATTGCTTTAATTAGTAAATCACCGATTATTTTCTTTGAAAATATTTTAGAAGACTTTATAAAAAGCATTTAAAAAAAAATCTTAATACATCAGCAACACAAAGCTAAATCGTATCTCAAAATATTAAAGAGTAAATAAAATCACTTTTGTTGGTAAAACAAAGAAAAAATGTATAAAAAATGCCTAGGTGTTGTGCACCCTAAATTCTACGTATTTCGAGATTTCTTGTCTAGTTGATGAGTTGGTGAATAATGGTTAGTTCGTTGTGAATTTCTTAGCTTTGAAGAAAATCGCTTAGTATTCATCACCTTCGCCAACTTCTTCAGTTGAGTCCACACCAACTTCCTCATAATCTTTCTCCAATGCAGCCAAATCCTCACGTGCTTCTGAGAATTCACCTTCCTCCATACCTTCACCCACATACCAATGTACGAAGGCGCGTTTGGCGTACATCAAGTCAAATTTATGATCCAAGCGAGCCCAGGCTTCTGCAATAGCAGTTGTATTGGACAACATGCATACGGCACGTTGCACTTTGGCAAGATCACCACCTGGAACAACGGTTGGGGGTTGATAATTAATGCCGACCTTGAAACCAGTCGGACACCAATCGACAAATTGAATGGATCTTTTTGTCTTTATTGTTGCAATAGCAGCGTTAACGTCCTTGGGCACAACATCTCCTCGGTATAACATGCAGCATGCCATATACTTGCCATGACGTGGATCACATTTCACCATCTGGTTCGCTGGTTCGAAGCATGCATTGGTAATTTCAGCAACAGTCAATTGTTCATGGTAAGCCTTTTCAGCAGAAATTACTGGAGCATACGTGGCCAAGGGGAAATGAATACGTGGATATGGTACCAAATTAGTTTGGAATTCAGTTAAATCAACGTTCAAAGCTCCATCGAATCTCAAAGAAGCTGTGATTGATGATACGATTTGACCAATAAGTCGGTTCAGGTTTGTATATGTTGGACGTTCGATGTCCAAATTACGACGGCAAATATCATAGATGGCTTCGTTGTCTACCATAAAAGCACAGTCGGAGTGTTCTAATGTCGTGTGGGTAGTTAAAATTGAGTTGTATGGTTCAACAACTGCCGTTGATACCTAAAAACGAAAATAACAAATTTAATTTAATTGATTAATTACAGTGCACAGAACTTCTTAATTATAAATAAAAGCAATCAACGAGAACATATGGCGGAAATTTGTGGGCGTTATGTTGAAATATCGAAAATGAAAATGAAAAACTAATTAAGTTCAATTAATACTACTGCACTGCTAAATTAATGGAGGCAGTTAATTAATCCATTCTTTCTTTAACAGCGTTATTATTAAGGAAATTGCATTGTAATTAATTAATAAACGACCTGATACATACACATAAAAAGTCTACAAATTCATTACTGTAAAATACTTGCCAAATAAAGCTCCTCAATACCAATACCCCTTCATATGATAACTCGTTCCGAAATGAAATATTTCACAATAATTTAATTCGGGATTGAAATTGAAGTGTTTATATGATAATACTTCAATCTACTGAGTTCAAATAAAACTGAATATCCGCGAAGGAAAAATTAAAAGATACTGATTCTCAATATGGGTGGAAAGTGTTTATATATTTTTTCAATCCTAGTTCATATTTCCGTATGTGGCTTGAAAATTTCAATCCAGCTTGATGCACTGTTTACATGAGTGAATTAAACCATTCCGTGAATGGTATATAAACGGGGTATTGAATTTTCTTTCCTCATTCTCCATTTCTATTCAGAATAAAATCTAAAAAGAGGTTATTGCTCTAATTTAAATGAAAATCCTTTTCCATGGAAATCGAATTACTTATTAATTTGTCCCATTCTACGAAAAATAAACCCATTTTATCTCAATACCTAATTTTGTATCTATGTAGTCGTTTTGTCGTATATTCATATTTATACTAAAAATCGATTTTAAATTGAATTAAAGAGGTAATTCCCACTGAGGGTTTGTGTACCATGGTGGTGCTTCCATGGATTTTCCATTATTATCGATAAAAATGGGATTGGTATGTTACCAATTCCATAGAACGAAAACAGAATAATTTAATATTAACACGAATACGAGCTTATGTAGTACATCGTCCTATTTTTACAATTAAACAGAATTAGTATTCGAGATTTTAATGTAATATCCTTAATAGAATCTCGAATTGCATCATAACATATTTTTAATTCTTTTTTGTTTTAAAGAGTTTTTATGTAATTTACACGACGTTTGCTTTGCGTGCACTCTACTAAGAATTATATCCGATCGAAATCCTTTAGAAATTATTTTTTTTTATTCAAATTCTTTTCCAATTGTTACGACATTGGTGTCCATCATCTCGCTTAGACAATTTGGTGCTTTTTTCCACTCAATGAGAAAAGTTCTTGTTATCCTAAGGCTCTTGAGGATGAACAGAATATTGGCGTTAAGCCAACGGTCAACTTTTAGAAGTATGCACATTCCGTGCTTTCCTACTATATATAATTTTTTATTTCCAGAATTATTGCAAAAAGAACACCTAGAAGTGTTCTTTTGCTGAATTGGGTTGGGTAACTAGACGTTTAATGATGCCCTTGTACTTGAGATGTTTGCAAAGATGTATTCAGAAATGGAAAAGTACTCTGATAGCGACGGATTTCATGGTCGACCACACCTATGTTGATTTTATTACAATCGTAAGAATTTTAATGCAACAATCGACAAGACATCCAACCCTCTCTGCATCTTCCTTTTATGGATTATAAAAACGTACTTAGTTTGGTGAATCTCTCATAACATATATCAGTGTCGAACAAAACGGTGGAGTTTTTAGTCAGGTCATGTAGGCCTAGGTATATACTGTCTTACGCAAAACATTAAAACCAAATATAAATCGTAATGTATCTGCTAATTTCGATGACTTTTATGTGTAAAAGCGTTTTTCTCGAAACCATCCAATTCGCTTTAAATTTTACACACCTCTAGTCCCCAGAATAACTTAGGGATGATTTTGGCTGATTTTCTATATCCCGTTTATTTCATTTTTTATGTGGACTTTTTTTTAAATAGCGTAAAACCCTGAAAAATCAATTTTCCAAAATTTTAACCAGAAGTCCTTAAAAATAATAAAGTGTTGAAAGTTGGAGGCTGCAATCTATCAACCTTGAAGTTATATATTTTTGACATTGCTGTATGGGATGTCACATTTCTTCACCATTTTGTAATAAAATTCACTGAAAAAACTATCAAATATAGCGCGAAAACAGATCTTTATTTAAGAAAAAAAAAAACATCTTTCTATCGCTATAATTCCTCAACAAATCCATTTTTTGGGGCCGCAGGACTATGATTGGCTCTTAAGGCATCTTTTGTTGTTTCTATAAGTTTTAACCAAAATAGAACAAAGCGTTTTTCCAGGACAACTAAAAACATTTAAAAACTCCTGCGTAAAAAATTAAGGCCCCTTAAAGTACTACCCTTTGGTATGAATGCAGGTATTTATTACCGTGGCATTGATCCCACTAAATAATTGATTTTAGATGTTCTTTTGTCGGGTTTTTAGTACCCGATCGTCCAGCATCTTCCAAACAATTCCAATTATGTTAAGATCGAAACTGTAGGCTAACCATGGAAGAACATTTATTGTATGCGTTTTTTTTAAGATGAATTGCTTAACTGGATTTCGACCGAACGACGCGACCAATGTGTCCAAGAGACACGCGCACTGCACTTTTCTATTGAGGGTAGGTCTGTCGAGAAGTCGACGCTTGATTACATTCGATTTAATCTAACAGATTTGATCAGATAATTTTTTTCGCGTTCTTACGTCTTGAATTTGCCCTGTTCATACTTTGATGCAAAAACCAAGAAGAAAACAAGCGCCAAAGAGACAATAGTATTCGAGGTGGAGCGCTACAACCTGATATGGCTAACAAGGGCAGGCTACAGCTATCCAATTTTGTAGTTGCTACTGTATGCATCTGATCCACTTCTACCTGTGCACGGTGATTCCTTAGAATATTCAGATTGAGACGCGCTTTATCATATGGGTTTAGCAATTATTATTGATTTTTGGGGAACTTTTCAATGTGCTATGGTACCTCCGATTTCTTAGAAATCTTGTATGGCTATCAGTGAAACTTTTGTGAATAAAACTATATACAAATAAATTGAGGACAATTGTTGCGCGGAGCATATTACGACCTTTAAAGAATATACTTTTCTTATACGTTAGAGACTTTATTAATCATGATAATAATGTTGACGATTAAATTTAATTCCTTTATTGAAATAAATTTTTTTTATTACGTTATTGAAAACTACTTGTGAATAACACAATGGGGAAGTTGGACGTCGATTGGATGCATACAATGGGAGCTACAAATATACAAACTTCATTCTCATGCAATTTTCCATGTTTTTCAGTAAAAGTCCTACTATTATTGACCTTATCGCGGAAAAGCTATATCATTTATATCAGAGAGCCACCGACTTATATCCGAAAATCTTCGAAATCGGAGAAATCTACATTAACTATTTTTCGAAATATAAAAATACTTAAACAAGTGTGAAAATGCGTAGACATATTCTAATAAAAACAGTTATAGAAAAAAAATTAAAAGTCAAGGGAGGATAAAACTTCCATATCCTAAAAATACAAAAAATTTAGATAAAATTCGAAAAAAGAATCATTAAAAACTATTAATCCTAAGGGTAGATATTGATTTTTTAATCTGAGCGAATAATTTTCCGATTTAAACATGTGAAAAATTTTTGGTGAAATCAACTGGTCAGAAATATTAATTAATAAAACACTTCCTATCTCTAAAGTTTACTGTCCAATTAAGATGCGACTTTCTATGCCGTACTAAAAAAAAGTATATGTATTTTCAAAGGTCGTAACATTCTCCGCGCAAGAATTATCCCCAATTAAAATAAATATGGTTGTATTAACAAACTTCTCACTGATGTCCATACAAATTTCCTAAAAAATCGGGGGTACCTTGGCAAATTTGAAAATTCACCAAAAGTCAATAATAATTGCTAAACTCATATAATAAAGCGCGTCTCAATCTGAACATTCTCAGGAATCACCGTGCAAAGGTGGAAGTGGATCAGATGCAGTAAGAGCTACAGAAATTTAAACACAATTTTCATTTCCCACGCTTTTCAATTATATCCCCTGCTATTATTAATTTGTTAATTCCTATATTAGATATTCTATGATAAACGTTTTATTATAGGGGTAACCTTTTTCTTTTCAATGAGTCATCAATCACTCGTTTTCCCCTCACCGTTTCGGAGATATGAATTTTTAAAGTTAAAATTTCGGGTTTTTTAGTGCCGTTTTTGGGAAAAAGCCAACAATCTGTACTATCTATACTTTTTTTTTAAGTTATTAAGAATTGTATTTAAATACCTCTCATTCTAAGCCCTATAAAAGTAAGGTGCCTATAATTTAGCAACAAAAGCACGTTAGCACAAAACCTCGGACCGATATATGTTTTTTTTTGGGGCTACAAAATCGCCTGGTATTTTTTCATCCAAAACCACGACCCGTCAGTTGCAGTCTACCCTTGTAAGCTACATACCGAGAATGAAATTGTTTTAACTTTTTACGCAGAAGTTATTACATATTTTTAATTGTCGTGAAGAAATGGTTTGTTCTATTTTGATTAAAGCCTGTAGAAGCAATAAAATATGCTTTGAACGTAATGTGAAATTTTTTATTTTACACATTAGAGCGGTTTATTATGTGTTTAGCTCTTTTTTATCGTAAAGAAATTAAATTTCTTTTATTTAAATGCGGTGATTTTGGGATAAATATATTGTTTTACAATCCAAGCCTTTTATTCAAAACCACGACAATAACCTAGCAGTAACAGATTTTGAGATTTTTTCTTCACTATACTCATTCTACATATTCAAAAAAAGACGACGAAGATGTTAGAATTGTGAAAAGTTATGAATAAATGAATGACGATCAAATAAGAACGTCAGGTGAATTAAATCGAATTTTCAATAACTTCTAACACGAATAAACGCATAACGAATAGAATAAATATTTTATTCAGATGATTTATTTACTCGCCACCTGTTAATTGCATAGTTTTTTATTTACGCGTATGTCGGAACAACACCCATATCTGACAACACAATTATCATCAGCGAAATTATCTCAACCACTGGTACTTGCAGGGTTAGATTAGTTCGCTTGTCTGCATGGGTGGTTATAAATTACAGAAAATGAACTCAGAATATGATTCGATTTGTTGCAGAGACGAAATGTTTGTATAAACACGACCTCAACTGTTAAAAGTATTCCAAGTTTTTTATCTAAAATTTTACATATTACGATTTAGATATGTAATTATAACTACGAAAATATATTTTACTTGCTCTAATCTCCTAATCTAATCGATTCCTGGGATAGAACCTCGCATTACACCATATATTCTTTTGCATGGTAATTACTCACATGCAATAAACGTTAAAATCTATGCATGAACACATCAGGCAACATATTTTGCATGCGTATCTCGTGATTTATGAGTAATTCCAATTCCTATATTCGTATGAATTTCAATGACAGACACTAATTGAATTTTGCTTTCTAGCTTGTTATTTGCGAAGTTAGAAATCTTCAAATGTGCACAATTTTCTCACTTCTATTGCTGTTCTTGATCTTATAATAATTTATGCAACTTAACCCCTACTCGTTCCCGACCGCTATTTTCACACAGAGATTCCAATTTCTAAAGGTAGATGTATTTCGTGTAGAAAACAAATTCATTCTTTTCATGCTTTTAACCCTTTCCACTCCACATACATTAATTAATATATATTCAATAGACCTATGATGTCAGGTCTCAGCCATCCTAACTGCTAGGAAATTTTCCCAACAGTGGGAAAGTCAAACTGACATCATGAAAAATGTTCCTGCCTTTATCGATTGAGTAGGTGAATGAACCGCCACCACCTTTGGTCAATGCTTTTATCAAAATATCTTAAACGCAAACTGTAAATTATGTTCGTTTTGCTTGCATTTTCCACCATATTTTTTTACGTTCGCGTGTCTGATAGCGAAAAAAAACACTGCCCCATTTCCATGAAATTAAAACTGACAGGATGCTATTACACAGAGAGAGTATATTTTACCTGTGGTGCAGGGTAAATGGAGAATTCAAGCTTCGATTTCTTGCCATAATCGACAGACAAACGTTCCATAAGAAGTGATGTGAAGCCGCTGCCAGTACCACCACCGAAGGAGTGGAACACTAAAAATCCTTGAAGTCCAGTACATTGATCAGCTAATTTACGGATACGGTCAAGTACTAGATCTACAATTTCTTTGCCAATTGTGTAGTGTCCACGAGCATAATTGTTGGCGGCGTCTTCCTTTCCTGTGATTAGCTGTTCAGGATGAAAGAGTTGTCTATAGGTTCCAGTTCGAACTTCGTCTGTAAAGAAAATTTTTTTAGAAAAATTTGGTTTTTTAATCTGGTCATTTCCTAAAAGTAAAGAAATTTACAATTTTTAAGTATTAACCCTTTTTTTAATGAACAACTAATTGGTATATCATTAGTATATCATAACAATTGTAGATTTTCGTCCTCTTCAGGTATAAATCCAAGCAAATTTTTTAATAAACGGGTAATTTGGACCCTGTGGGCAGAAATCCAGCTGATATCACAGAAATGGTATCAAAGCTGGATTATCCCACTCATAACATGGGGGCTCCAAAACAGAAATTGCCTTTTTCACGCATATCAAAGTGGAAGATATCACGATAATGAGAAGCAATTAGACTAATTGTAACGTGTGATAAATTGGTAGTTTTTGTATGAAGCCAATTTCTTTTAAGATGCCAATTAATAAAGTTGCAATTCAAATCCTCAGAAGTGTTATTTTAAAAATCTGCTGTTCTACAGACACGCAATCAAACTCAGCAAATGCAACGACGGAGGAAGTAACCAGAATTGTTCTAATGAAGTCATTGGTGAGTTATTAAAAGTGTGATGGGAAGTGTTGTTGACAAAGAACTGTTTGGATAAAATTCCCTTCATCAAAATCACAACTGGATGATACTATAGAAGAATAGATGCGTGGTCAGCAATAAAATAAACTCCGTACGTTATTGACGCACTTAACTACATAACGTGAATAGGTCAACCTTAAAGCATTTTTTAAATAAATCTACAAGCCATGTGTAGTGCTTACGGATATGGAAAAACTCGAAAAGGATACATTTTCTAGGGTTGAAAATTTTGAAAAATACAAAATGTTTTTTTCATCATTTTTGATTTAAGTCCGTTTTATTCAAGAAAAATTCGAAAAATTCTCAAACTGCGCAGCAGCAATACCCACATTGTTCTTGGAAAAGAACGCATTCATTAGGTTGAAAACGCAATCGATGCAGCAAGCATCTTCGCAGCAAGCTTCATTAAGCTGAGGCTTACTTCTAAAGCTAAATGAAAGCATCAAATTCGGAAGTGACAACTTTACAGTGATATGTCAGGGTAGTGTTACTTTTATATTGTGGGCAAATATTATTATACATAAACTCATTCTGCCATAAAATCGATCAATTATTCCTCCATTTCTTCCTTACCTTTTCCTGAAATTCTTCTTACTTCAATTTCACCAAAAACAACAAACAAATATCAAACATTTTGTCTCTCCTGTTGGCAAACATGCAAGCAGCAAGCATCAAAATTTGAAATTTCTCAAACTGAGCAGCAAGCAGCTTGGCAGCAAGCTTCACGATGCTTCGAAAAAGTCTTGCGCCATATGATCACCGTTGTTTAAAATCGAGCATCAAGTGTGAAGCTTGCTGCGAAGATGCTTGCTGCGTCGATTGCGTTTTCAGCCTTAGCCTTAAGCGTGCGTAAGTCAAGTTGGAAGCAAAATGTGTAACTACATATATCAAAACTGAATTTTAATTTATTGAATTTTTTTCGTTTTTTCGGGTTTTTTTCTCGGTTTTTTTCAAATCGCCGAAGTTTTCCCGTTTTTTTCATAGAAGATTTGAAAAATTCTGTTGTTTCTTTCGAAAAAATCTTGATAAAAACGAGACATTCGGAAAAATGGGAATATTTCAAGTTTTTTTAAACGCTAATCCTATCACGGAAAGGATATGCCTTATCATCATATGTAAAAATGCAACTACCACCATTCAAAGAAATTATAAAATCCATTTTTAAGATCGTGTCACCATTGAAAAATATTTTGATCAATCGAAACGGTATTTTCCGATCTTAACATCAAAACATTTGAAAGATCTCGATAATTTGCCTGATTTACTGGAAGAAGGAGCTCCACAATCACATTCAGAAACCAACGAGGTCGAAAATATAGAAAATAAAG
>QYTT01086551.1:49782-66546 GCA_006980735.1 Dasypogon diadema
GTTATGAGCTAAACAAATTAATTATTCTAACTGAATTTGCAACTACGGGAAAACTAATAGAATTTATCCTCTCTTTTAAAAACTGAAGAGCTTTAAAATACAAGAAATCGAATTAGAAAATTTCAATTCAGAAAAGTTTTAACGGGAATGGAGACTTTAAAAATTAAAAATTTATATTTATTTACATAGATAAAGTTAAAGATATGCTCGTAAATTAAAAAAAAAATTAAAACGCAATCAATAAATTTTCATCAATATCGCGGTTTAGATTTATCTTTCTTGTACAGAGAAAAAATCCTAAAATTCTGTGGGCATTAAGATCGTGTTCTCTAGATGGTGAAAATTTTGTGAACTATGTCTACTCAAGAGCAAAGGATGTATTCTCTAATATTCATCTCTTCTAGGCAAAGGCGAAAGGTTCACCCTTTAGTTTGCCCACCTTTCTAAGATAGTATCGTATATAGCAGGGTAATGAGATATAATAACCTTGTTATTACAACGTGCATTTTTGCTCTCGCCTGATGTTTTCTTTCTCGCATTTCAATTTTCTATCTAATAAGGTTACTGCAAAATACAGATGTTCTTTGCATGCTTAAAAACATACAAATTTTGAATTGTATCAAATCACTGCATTACTCTTATACCCTTATTCGTGTAGCTTTTAGATACACAACGGAAGAATTCAGGCAATATACTATTACTTCGAGTCCAAGACTAATATCATTGAGACTCGTTCGTATTTTGCTAAAAAAGACTGCAAAACTGCTTTTGGAAATTTTCTTAAAATATAAATTTTAGGCGGCTTTCTTGTCATTATGCTACTGCAGGACTAAAGCTTAAAACAAATTGCACAGGAAGTGGAAATGTAGAGCAGTGTATGGAACTCGAGGGATCGCTTTTTAGGGGATTTTTTGAGTTAAAATCCTGTGAGAGATTTTCTTCTGAAAAATCTTCAATTTAAGGGATTTTTCTTCCAACAACTTTCAGAACAAATTAAAACTCTATCATCCACCTTATTTCTCTTAATTCTTTAATAAAATATAGAGAAGAAATAAAATCGAATGTTTTAGTCTTGCTATATATTTCGTTAATATATAATATATATCTAAAAAATGTTTTGCCTTTCGTGGAACTTTAAACAAGTGATAAAAATTTTTAAATTTTGATTTTTGAAACTTGAGTTCCATCAAGTACTCCTTTCTATAAAATCCTTAAATAAACTAAAACAAGTCAATGAATATATTTAATGTAATTAAAGTAAAAAAGGATTTTTTACTCAACTTCAAATATATTATTTTATGGATACCCATCGGCGCCTACTAATGATCGAGAAGATCTTGTTCGAAAAGGTTGCAAGAAACTCAAATTATGAATCAATTCAATGATCGACTTAAATTAGGAGCAGAGTCTAGTTTTATTTATTATTTACAACAGCTATTTTTAAGGATATCAATAGTTTTTTCGAAGAACTTAATAATTAATAGTCACAAAAGTATTAGTACAACATAAATTTTTTCGGTTAGTTATTTATTTACCACGCTACGTGGTAGCGTGGCTATTACTATACTAAATATTATCAGAAAAGATTTCTCTTACAATCGCTTCGTATAATAACAACTTAAAACCAAATTACCTTCAAACTTTTCCGAGAAAAAGTTCTCTTGTATTGGTGCATTTAGCGTATGTGGCTCAAAAATATTATAAGGAAGATATTCCAAGTACACTCTTTGTTGAGTGTCGACCAGTCTTTAAAGAAGCTTTCAACCTCCCTTTCCATCGAAACGACAGGATTTTTACAATAATTTGCATAAATTTTTTCCCTATTCTCGCTTTACGTTTTCTATTTATTTTTCTAATATGTTTCATGACTTTTTTTAACAACCCCACAAATGCTTTATAAGATTTAAATCTGGAGATTACTGTGGTACTTGAAGCAATTTTGGTCCATTGAACGGAAGCCACATTCGTACATCTCAAAAGCCGTATGTTTAAGATCATCGTCATGTTGCATCTCAAATTCAATTTCTCGCAGATGTTTCCTATATTTTCGTCAAGGATGCTTATAGTGTCCATAATACCACACATGATGCCGAGAACTGACCCACCATCATGCTTCACGGTAGGGTTAATGTGTCATATTTTCCAAAACCTGGCCAGGTTAACTACAAGTAGCATAAAAATGAAATAACCTTCGTATTCTTTAAACTGAATTCGAAGATACCAGATCTATGCTTACTATTATATCATGTAATAACTGAGACTAAATACAGTGGGATGATATCACTCAATTTCTAATGATATTGAAGACAATGTGTGAAACACTTAGATCTTTACTACTTCGCTGACGATTTCCTGGCAGAGGTTAGTGAAACGACGAATTTTTATATATAGCCATTACAATAAAAAAGACTTGAGAAGAGACTTGAAACATCTATGTGCTTAATGCAATTTTTTTTAATCCTTTAAATACACTTATTTTATGGAAATTATCAAATTATATTTGCCGATTATGAGAAATATTTCTCGTAAGTGTGTGACTTCAAACACACAAACTATAATACCTTTAAATCAAAGTACAATAATGTTTCATTAATTGAATACTTTCTTTAAACCATTTAATTTTTTACAAGAAAATGCAAAATATCAGTTACTCACCAATCTTGAGAATGCTAAAATTGGAAATTTCTTGAAATGATAATGAAAATCTATTTTTAATGAACATGCATCACGAGCTTCCCTCCATGCAGACAGTTTTATATTTAACATAGAAAAGAAATGCGTCAAGTGCATTCTCTTTTAAAACAAAATCCCTTCACAGATTCATAGGTTATTTTAAGAATTGTCTGAATTCCCTAATTGCTTGAATATTTCTTCGAAATTTATCACGACAAAGTTTACTTGCACAGAACAACTTCGTTACTAATCAAATTAAATTAGCCTTCTGAGATAAAAAAGAAAGAAAACACAAATTGCTAACCAGAAACAAAAATTGGACAATTTTCATTTTTAAATTGCTCATTAACTCAATATTGCTAGGTTTTTTTACATTGAATTACCGGAGAATGACATAAGAATTAATAAATAATTTTGACCAGAGGGCATCAACCTTTAAGCAAACGTGTCTGGCATATGTTTTTCTTCGCACTGCACAATATCATTATTCATTTAATCAGTAAAACATAAAACCAAAAGGAAGGTGGATTTATTACTATTCGTCCTCAGAAAAGAGAAATTGCATGCATATGCACAATGTGCAACTATTTCGAAATTCTATCATGTTTCGTTCTATGTACCTGAATAACTTGCAAGTATAATGTTAAAATTCCGACTCGACTACTCCAGAGTACAATGATCACTATCTTTTAGCTTGAAAGTGGAGACAAGAGATACCACTGGATGTTAGCAGTTAGCACCGTATCGACCATAACGCATGTTCAAAAAACAAGAGCCAGGTGCAAACCATCTACAAACTGCTAAACCACAAACTGCTGATCCACAGAATTACCTTTGATTATTGTAATGCTTGCTTACCCGCTGATGAGCCGTTATAATCGGGAAATCTTCTTAACCCTATTAAATTGGAAATGTATCTGCAAGAGATTTATATAGTTCAGGTGGTGAAGAATGAAATTAGATCGAGTGAAAGATTAACGTAATGATTCTCCAACTATTGTATAGACCTAACCCATTTGGGAGCGAACAGACACATCTCCACGTTAAAGTTTCTATTGATTTTTGATGAGAGCCTACTCGAGTTTTAGTCACGGATCTGATTTAGTGGATGCATTCTTGATTAAATTGCTTTTCTCTAAACCAGAACCAGATCAGAAAATCACCTGGTGTGCTGTTTAGTTAACACAAGAACTCGTTTTTAGATACCACAGAGAGAAATCTGTTTTTTGATGAAATGATTTATTACCTATCATACTGTAAACTTATTTTCATTTATCAAGATTAGACTGCCAACTTTGTTGATTGTGAGTTATTTTATAAGAATCTGATGATGATGATTTTTCTTACCAATAGTCTAAGACATCATTTACGTTGTAAATTTAAACTCTTTAACTTTCAGAAAGCACATCTACGATTTTAGGTCACAAACACGTTTTTAATAAATCATACCAATTGCGAATTTTTCAAATTTAGCACTGCTTGGCACTTGTTTCAGAAGCCATGAAAATTAGGAGCATTATTATACCAGAGACAAAACACTAGCAATTCCTCTATACTTCAAAAATTTCGTAAAACCTGCAGTTCTTGTTCTTCATCTTTTTTACTGACCTATCCTATTTTACAGATTACTTTTCTTACTACCCAATACATCAGAGTTAATATTGATTCCTTGCCCGCCTTATAATTTTTACTTATTTTTTGTTTACATATAATTTTACGGAAAAGTAGTTCAAATCCATGCAAATGTGGCTTAATTTCATGAGGAGAACAATCACACTTTTATTCTTAAATATGATTAAAATCAATTCCATCAAATTCGGAAAATTATTATACTTTACACATTAACTACATTATTAAAGACACTCCAAATAATACCAACAATTTATTTAAAGGATTTATCCAATATGCTCCACTTCAAGGGAAATTCATTTGAATAACTAAAGTACGGTCATTATACCTCTACCTCACGAAATTAATTGATAGGATTTTCAAAAGAAAACACAGTTCAGAGCATAAGTACACGCAACGCACTGAATAAGCAAATTACAGGGCACTTTCCCCCTTAAGTACACCGCATATTTCACAGAATGAACGATTACTTGCTTTATAAGAAAATATACCCGTAGCACACGCAATTTCATTTACTAGGGAACACCTTATCGATTTTGTCTTAAAGCTGTACTTACAATCCTTTTAAAATTTGCAATAGGTGCGGCCATTTGTTACGTATTCCCAAGAAGTATTACACTAATTTTGGATTGACCAACTTGATAACTACTGAAGACATTGCCTCGTGATATGGCAATAAGATCATCTTATTAACAGCAACAGTTTTTATATATTTAAATCATTAATGGCCATCAGGTAAGACAACAAATGCAAGTGGGTCGCAACTTCCATTATCCACCGGTAGCATGTAGGAGGAGGATGTTACGTTCTATGTCAATGTCTAATGTGTATGTTAATGTAAAATTCATTTCAAGTCCCCTTCAAGAAAATTGTTTTACACTAAATTGGACGAAGAGCAGAAGATCTCACATGAAAAAGGAAATCCGTTCTGTTTGCAATAGAATTTGCTTAAGATTCGCATTTGCCTTTAAAAGCAAAATGTCTCCAAGCACAGGCACACTTGAGCCCATAACAATGAAAAATTTATAATCCTATTAATTACGACACAAAATTAATAGGTATATTGTTCTGTGCAGTAAACAGTCTGGATTCATTATTTATTATTTTTTATTCTTTTCTTTTTGCATACGCAAAACAGAGACGGGCGCCTGTTGCTACTTTTAAAAAATTCTAGTTCTGCGGCACCACATTAATCAATGACTGTTCAAGCTGTTTTTCTAGTTTCCGTATGTGATTAAAAAGGAGAAAAAACCATCTGAAAGGCTTTTTTTGTTTGAACTTTTCAAACTTTAGAACTTACTTTGTGCATTCAAAAGGTGTCATTAAAAATAATTACATGGCAAGCGCAAGGTAAGTTGCAGTAAGAGAAGTAAAGTGACTAAAATAAAACACTTGGGACTCAACTATAAGAGGGGACTATTTTGGAATATAATGATGTAAAGTGGCTAAATTAAAAACTCTTAACCTATACGACAAATGGTTTAATGTTATAAACATAAAAAGAGGGAATTATGAGCAAACCAGGCAATTGCAATTTATAAATGGGATTCAAAATACGATAAATCATTCGAATAAAGAAGAAAAAAAGTTATAATTGGTTTAGACCAACGTTAGAGGTAGGAAAGAAAAGAAAGTAATGAGTATATAGTGAATGGTCGGCAGCTAATTATTCTAAAGTATTCGAAAGTGACTTTCGAATCTGCAGGCTATCCTACTATCCGTGCAACCTATGGACGCACCTTTTAACACTGCACCAATTTCAGTTTTATTACAGCGAAACCAAGGTTATATTGACTACTTCAGGCTTAATAAGTTCACTCTGTGGAGTTCACCCATTTGCAAAGTTGATTTTACAAATTTAAGACACACTGATATCACCACTTGTTATTCTCCATTAACACGTTGACTGCCATGCCGATCACCAGTGACCGGCATTTAAAAGCCCTCTCTCAACAAAGGCATTTTACCACGTAGTTCTCTCACGAAAGCTTTTATGCTAATTGCGACAGTCAACGTTGAATGGTAAAATTGTATAAGCGACATTTTTGGAAAATTGAGATTTGTTATTCAAGAGTAATTTTTCATGTTCATTCGATTGGTTAACTCCGTTCGCCAATTGGAGAAACCATTTTCAATTTATATCCATTTTAACAAAAGTTATGAGATATTATATCTATTTTTTTAATTGTTTAAACATCCAAATTTTGCTTCGATATTTAAATGCAGATTTTTTGCTTGACCTAAGCAAAATAATATATTTACTTCAACTCTATAGTTCTAACCTAAAAGGCTATGTTTTAAAAATTATAATTTGAATATTCAAAATTTCAGAATGTTGTAATTGCAAATTGTAAAAATGTTGTTTATCCCATTTTACTTCCAAGCGTCGATATGCAGTTTATTTTTTTGGGCATTACATAGGATTACTTGGTTTGCTAAACTGGGGACGTCGGGTTCGAGGAGAAGCCTAAGGTTGATTACACACTGCACAACAAAAGACAAGACAAAACGTCTTTTCAGTCTTGAAGTACGTTTGATCATAGGATAAGTTGGAATGTTGTACATAGAATCAGACAGACGTAAACAAGGTATAGTAAAGACGTCTTTGGTGCTTAATTGCACAGTGTAGAAATTAGGTGTTGCACATCAAAAGAAGCACAGACACAGACGAAAGGCAGACAGAAAAAATCACAAAGACAAGACAGGAAAACGTATTGCCACATATTTAAATGAAGCCTTTCACACTGAGTTATGTTAGACAAAACAAAATGTCTTTATTTGCCCTGAAGGACATGTCTGATATTGTTTCATGGATAATCGTTTCATTGATTGTAGTCATTGACATTTTATTAAAAGTGGACAGAGTGTAAGCTTTTGAATTTAAAATAAATTTTTGGGTAATGGATGAAAATTTTTTCTTACTGGTTATTCGGCTTGCCTTCTCTGCAAAGTGTAAAAAAAATTTTACTGTACGCAGAGAAGAGATATACAAATCAATATATATATATATTTTTTGCCTTATGTTTTATTGGAAAAATTTTACTCAAGTTCAATAACATATTTTTTGAGTTTGATGGAGAGAATTATATTTTAATGCACTTTTAGTATCAACATCTAGTATGAGTTTGTTCGGAAACGCTCCGTCTATTTATACCTATATTAAGACGTCAATGGTTACAGTTTACTCCCGTTCACGCTCTGCCATAAATGAATTCATCCACCAACGTCTCTGAACTTGATTGAATATGAAATTTGTACAAGCCAATACTGCAACCATTTCATCTTCTGAATCCGTATCCGACGACTTCAGTGAAATGAAAATAAATTATAAAATACTTTCTATTTTTGTCTTTTATAGTTTATATCAGACTAGTTTTCTAGAAGATAAGCCATTTTATCTTTTTTTCTGATTGTTTTGGTGTAGAATGTTATAAGACAGATTTGTTATCTGTCTTTACGTGTTTTGTCTTTGGCTTGTCTTTGTCTCCTGCAGTGCATAATCAGTCTAAGCGAAACTCTCAACGACCATTAGTGAGGAAGACCTCAAGAGTACCGGAAGAGCCCATCAACAGATTTTTGGTGCCTTGTACAGAAGTTTAATGTATCATAGCTATTCAGAAGGTGTAGAATACATTTTCGTGTCAAATTGCCACCTGTTGAAAAATAGATCCTTTACGATAATCGAAAATGAGCAGGGCAGTGGTTAAATGCTGATCAAACTCCTGCGCAGGCAGCGAAAGGACCTCTGTACCCACGAAAGGCTATGGTGACTGTATGGTGGACCAATGAGGGTATTGCACACTATTCCTTCCTCCCACCTGGGCAAACAATTGCCGCTTATTTATATTGTGCAGAAATTGAAATAATGTGCGATAAATTAAGGTAAAAACTGCCAGCTCACTCCAGTATGCTATCTGTCTAAGTCTAGGGTATTAGACAGCAGAATTTCGGCTATCTTCCAGAAAAGTCGATGTTTGAAGAACTGCGTTAAACATGTAGGTTATAAATGATATATAATAACTGAAAAAGTCAACAAATTCAGGGTTCACATTATTAAATCCTAGCGTATTCGATTTAATGCAAAAAGCAGCTTTAACATTTTCACGACTGCGCTCTTTTCGTAAGGGAATAAGGTAATTAGATAAAAGAAATGAGATTTATCCCCTAGTACTGCTTGGCATATTCATCAGAGTTCGTGGGGATCCTTATAAATTTTTGAAGATTTCGCCCTACCAACACCCACACTGTTTGATTTTCGCTATAAATGTTTAATTGAAAGTATGGCTCAAACTCTAGGTTTGATATTGGCTTTAACTATATGGTTGAAATATATATATCCCAAAATTTGTTTTCCCTCCTTCATTTTAAGCTATGGATGTTATGTTTAATAGACTGGTCTCTTAAACTAAAGAAATGATTGATCCAGACTATACATCCAATCAGATAACGCCGGATATTACATCGGATATAGGCGAAGTAGATATTCCTCACAGTTTATTAAAATAGACACTTTGAAAAATAAACAATATCATATTCTCTTAAAAAATTCTGTTTGTTCCTTAGAAGCTTCTCTTTCTAACTTAAATTAATCTAGAAGAAAACTTTACTTTAAATTTATGCTAAACCAATTTTAAAAAAGGGGCTTAAAATAATTTTAAAAGAATTACGAGGGGATCACTGCTCCACATAACACTTGAATGCCTTTAATATCTGCAAAAATGAACTTCAAATGATGTTTTCACACTTTCACTTGTTCTTCGATTGCACTTTCTGCATACCAGTTAACAGTATACAAATCCAATAAATACGGCTTTAAGTAGGGCGCAATATGTTTTGAGAAACTTACAGCACGTCCAATAAGCGCCTATTATCGGATTTAAGTAAATCAATTAAAATACTCAGGTGTCCACGTTGAAGCAAAGTTTAAAAAACGTAAGAATTTCTTGGTACGTGGGTTGAATGAATTCAAACTTCGTTCGAGAAAGATAACCACATAATGCTTCTATCTATATAAAACATAAAATACACTAATAATTGCTAAATAAACTTTCTACAGACAACTTGGTCTAAAAATAACTTTGCTGTTATTAAGATTCTACATTATAAATGACGCTGTAAACAACACAACTCTAGGACAAAAGATTGCAATACTAAAGCCCTTAATAGGAAAAAATAAAAATCCTCTAAAAGTTCTGCAAACTACATAGCCTGCAGTGACGTTATTGTTTGAATAGCTCATTTTGCCAGTCCCCGTCGACAAAGGGTTTTCCCCTGAAATAAAAATCAATGGACAATGATTTTGGAGAAGAATTTCCCTTCAAGGTCAACAGTAGAGACATAGACTGCCCGTTTCATGGTAATCCTTCCAAGGATCGTTAGTAGTAGTCCTCAAAACGTTAAACTCAATAAAACGTAGCAGCCCTTTCAAAGGGGATGAAATATCAGGGTATAAAAGTCATTGAAATTTAAAAAGGGAACTGACAGACTATTGTACCACGTTTCTCCCTGTTGACTCTGGCGAATTAATCACTCATAGCTCTGCACCCACCACCCTTTAGAAGTATGTACTATACATAGCAATATGTGATTTTTATTTCCTACCGGTTTAGGAAGCTCTATCACTTCCCGAGTGCAGGAGTCCCTTGATTGAGACGTTCTCAAATTACGGCTACATACTACGTAAGCTTGTGAAACGCCCACAGCCGCAGGGTTGTCAGACGAGACATGGATTAAACTGAGGCAGGAAAGAACCCCTTAGAGTGCAGTCAGGGTGGATGGAGGAAATGCACACATAAAATAAATTTTTTGTGCAGCTACTTTCTGTTCCCTATTCATGAAATTTGATATATACTGCCAAAAGCAAGTTTTTAACTTAAAATCAATCAGCATAAAAAAGTTTCATAAATTTTAATTGGATACTTCCTTGTCCATTTAAGGAGCACACATACCCCAAACACGATTGAGATTCAGAATTGAAGAAGCGATCAGCATGCAATGAATAAGAGATTTAATTGGCTGCGGGGCACAGAGAGTTGTACAGAAGTACAGTTTGCCTAAAACAGTGCAAATCTTTCGGTGGAATCTTCGTGATGCATTGCTCTCAGTAATGAATTTTCAATTCTACCATGTCTAAATTGTTAATTGGCTTGGGTTAGTAAGAAAAATAGATGAAGCCACGAGATGGAGAAAAAAAAATTGCCCAGTGGTTTCTGGTAATTGTTTTGTGTAGTAGAGCGAATGATTCACGAGTTATGCTTCACATAAATTTCTTGCCACTTTTTTGTGATCTAACAAATTGTGTTTTTTTGTGGAGCGGCCAGAAATTATTTTAAAGACAACAAAAACTAGCTTTATGTCTATGAAGAATAATATCTACGCAAAAAGATTTAAATCTTATATTAAAAAAAGGTAAATTCAGGAAAATAATGAATATGCATTATATACATTTTGCTGATAAGATATCATGCACAGAAGATTGACATATTTAAGTAAGGCCATCGTCAATACATACTGAAACTTTAAGACTACTACCTACGCAGTAGTAATAGCCATAGATCAAAAAATAATGGTAAGCAAAACCTTCGAAACTACAAGCCGTGAACTGACCTTGAGCACTAACATATGAACTGTTTTTTATGAACGCTTCGAGATAGCAGCACATGGGCTGACAAAGCCCAATTTCGCCTATCCTAAAGCATTCATAAAAAAGAGTTCAATGTTCTCGCTCTTCTTCTTGTGCATGGCTTGTAGTTTAGAAGGTTTTGTGGTAAGTAATCAGAATGTAATATATACAAACATTTTTAAAAATACAAACTGATATTTATTTATATAATAAAGCTGTGGCTTCGGCTACCTTGGGCCAAACATAAATCTTCGGCAAAACATTCGGCTTCGGCCAGCATCAAGCCGAAGATTGCCTATCACAAAATGTGAACTGAATCAAAAGTTCTGTGAGAAAAACAATATGTTACAAAACTTTAAACATAACCTTCCAATAAAAGAAATCTCGCCGTAAGTTAATTAGATCCAAGAAGAAAAACTGAACCTTTTAAAGAAAATTAACTCAAGCCAACAGCAAATTTTTGCTGGTTCAATTCGAAATAATACATGAAAACCACATGTAAACACGGGGCTAGGCAATATTCAATAGATGAGCCGTTTATTTTGACAGTGGCCTAAGTCCATTTTTACAACCCTAGGAAAAATTAATTCTAAAGGATATTACATTTATATTTCGATTTCTACCAAAATTGAGAAATGTGACTTAGGACACTTTCAAGATAAACATTGTACCTACGAAAACAAATAAAGAAACATTTTAAGTTAAATAGACGTGGATTTAAAATTGGGTTCAAGATTTTTTAAGCATCTGCTTTAGGTTCTTTGTTAAGTGTGTCCTACTTGTTTTGACTTCAAAATATTTCAAAAATCGACTCTGTAAAAGAGGGTCAAAAATTAATTTAGTTTTTAGAGAGTCTCCAAAAGAGCTCGTAACAAATGCCTACCTCAATTACACTGACCGAAAAATTTTGCCTTGTCACAGTAACTTCAATTGTTTGGAGAAAATCGATTCGGTAAAAGTGAGTCAAAAACTGTATTCAGGTTATATGTAAAAAAAAACTGAGCAAAACCTTAATGCTAATTTTGGGCCAGTTTTTTGCATTTTATTGTCACCGAAACTTCATTTTTATGCTAAATTTTAAGCGAATTGCCTTGGCAGAAGTTGGTCAGGAATTGATTTAAAAATTTGATCCAAAGAAAATTTCTGAAATAAATAAATTAATGTAATACACACTTATTTTGCAAAAATTTTAATTGCTGTTTTTTATTAAAAAAAATAAATGATAATAAATGTTCGAAGACCTCTCTTTGTCTCCTGGCAACTTATATTTTTGGACTAAGTACACACAGAACCACTGCTTGTGTAAATATATCTTTTGGACTTCACGCAATTAGAGATGCCGATTTTGAAAAAAGATCGATTTTCATAATTTAACAGAAGCGAGGAATTCGGATTTATTTTTTTAAAAAATCGTTTATTTGCTTTTTTAGGTTAGATTATAAGGTTATTTTAATGGGTTAGGGTGTTATAATGAAATTATAAAATAACTTCGTTTAAAAAAATAAAAAAACAAAATAAAAATAAACAATATTCAGTAAAAAACACTTTGGAATAAAATCCGCCACACGCTAGAAGTCTGGAAATGTGTAAAGTGTTTAATAACTATATCAAAGTATTTTTTTGTGTATTTTCGACAATATGCATTAATAAATCTGAACTTTTTAAACTTTCAATAGTAACAAATATCTTTCCAATAATACCCAGCACATTTCACTTGTATTTAATCATCATCATTCGGTTCGAAGAGAAATCTTGACACAATTCGTCTCTATGTCGCAAAATCTATGTGAATAAATCTAAACGTTGAATTTCCTTGACAAGTTTGGAACGTAAATTTACTCGAATCCAGATGTTTAAACTTGAAAACATCTACTTGGAATTTACTAACACTAGAAAATCGAAGAGTGCTCCTAGACAGCATCTTTCTCTATAAAATTTTAAATGGTCAGATATCCTACTAGGCCTTACTTTTCAATATTAACTTTAACGTCCCGCCTCACATTTCAAGATATGAGCCGTTCAGTGCACACATTGATTAACTCCATTTTTTGAAAAATCTTAAATTATTATAAATATAAAAAGTTATGACTATACCAAATGCTTTAACACTTAAATTTAAGATGTTTCAAAAAATGGAGTTAATCAATGTGTGCACTGAACGGCTCATATCATGCTCTGTTTAGATTAGGTATCTGCTTTTAGAACGAACATTAAGGGTAAATCCCCTACACTTAGAATGCAAAAGACATTTAGCTCCAGATTTAATGATTTTGATATTTTTAACGCAGCCTTCTAACATTTAGGAAATTGGTCATGGTCGGGATCAGACTCAACTGTCCTTTATCTTGATTTGCTGCGTTACTATTCTCTCAGTTATTTGTCTTTTGTTTTGCTTTCTTTTTTATTGATATTTGCCTGCCACTAAGTTTGCTTCCTCTATTAATTTTTTCTTTTACTTATTAAATGAATACATTTTACTTATTATTTCATTTCTATTATATTTGGGTTTTGTTCTGTTAGTTTATCCTAGTTTAATATTTTTTCCTCTTTTTTTGTATTATTACTTTGATTGTCCTTATTTTTTGTTAGCTTTTTAATCTTCTTTTATTTATTCTTATTGTCTGTGTAGTGTTGACTAACTATTAACTGCAAGGTATTATGTAAATTGGATAGAGTCCCTGTATACAATCTTTATAACATCTTAAATAAATAAATAATGTTTCAATTTAAAATAGATTTAAGAATTAACTAACCACATCCCGAAATAAAGGCAAATATTTTCATTTGTCGCATTAAGGAAAATGCCTGCTTGTTTCTCAAATTAATTCTTTTTTTGCTCGTCAAAATGTCAACATTCTGAACAAATTAATATGAAAAAAGAACAACATGTCCATAATTTATCATTCCACCATTAATTTCTAAATTTCATGTATGAATCACTGGTTTTCTGTCCCATAACAAAAATGACAAATTCGCTTCTTTTGTCTGGAGTCGCGTGTCTAATTGTCTAAATTTAGAGTTCAACCAGAATTCCGCTATGGATGCAAACGACAAAGAAAAATTTCTACATTTGTGAATTGACGTCAATTTTAAACTCATTTTCCATAGGAAAGACAGTTTCATGTAATTTCGAGTGAAGGCTTAAAGTTTTCTGACTGCTGATTTCCGGAAATACAGCAGTAACAGCGGGTAAAAGTGAATCTTGCATAAATTCTCGATAGATGACTTCTAATTTCACTCTTAGATTCATTTTTTAATTTGACTCTTTCAAATTTATGATTCAAATGATCCGATTGATTCTGACCAGGAAACAAAACCTAATTTAAATCTTAACGATTGATTGATTCGCGAGCCTAAATAAAATTTAAATAAAATTAAACTTGAACCGCTTTGTGGACCATGACTTAAAAATTGCTTCGAAAAAGACTCTTAATACCCCTTCTGCGATTCAAGAAAGATAAATATAATCGCCTTTTCCTTTTCCAGAAAATGCACAAGTTGAAAATGAGTTCTTTTTTTGTGCTAATTACACGTTCTGAGATTTGCAGATTCCTTTTTTTTTGGTTTAACTTGTGCAAAGCTGAACTTTGTACATTATCGTGATTATTCTTCACGTCCAGAAAAAGATGAAAATCATTTCGAAATTATGTTTTAAAACCTCCGTAATAATTTTGTGTCATTTCCTTGTGACATTCGCACATAATGAAGTAAGAAAGCTGGCAAAAAAAACACATCCGAAAAGCGACCGCTGAAGCTGTTGGTGCAAATGTTACTTTTCTGGTTAATTTTTCTGATCGTAATATTCAATTCCAGACTTTATATAAATTATTGCCAGCACATTCACTCCGTGTGTCTACATTGCACGTTATCACTGGAATACACGAAAGATTAGTCATCTTAAGCTGAAGAAGACGTCGCAGCTTAATGTTCCGTACAGAGAATTAAACCAGTGAATCGTTTTCTTTAAGCACTCAAACCATAATCTCAGTGGAAATTGAGACCAGGCACGATTTGCTTATTTCACAGCAGCAAATGGATGGTATATATACAAGGTAGACAAAAAAGTAGTTAGATTACCTCATGCATCGTAGGCTTTTCAGAGGCGTCAGCTTTTTTCTATTTTCAGCTAGACACCATCAAGAATAGTTTTAATAAGTCCTCTGTACACAATGTTCTCACAGAAACAGTATCTATTCAGATTTTTAATGGTGGATTTTGGGTGTTACCTTCCAGGTAAAAATTCCAAATGAAAATGATATATAGGCGCGTTTTGACTTGTCATTTATCTTCATTATAATGTAGAGGCTGGGTCCATTAACACAGATAAATATGACATTATTGTAATAAATGTCTTTTATTGAACTAAATATTACATTGACTTTTATTTGAAGTATGAGATGATTTTTGTATAGTTTTCCCAAGCGAAGTGTTTATCCAGCAAAAAGGCGCTTAATTTCTAATTAAGACCTGTCTTTTTAATAAATGTTTTGTAATTTTATTTTTAAGTTGCGATTTTATTAGTATTTAACTAACAATAATAATTTTAAGTATTGCCGCGTTGATTTTCGCCATTTTTGTTTTATATGTTTTTTTTTAATCTATAATTAAATATTCAATTTACAAATATTTCATCGAAGTATACATTATTGTGTTGCAAGTGTGCCCCGGAAATTAAGAGAGGTTATTAAAAAGAAGAGCTTGGACATAACATTAAGTTAAAAATGAAATTGATTTTCAAGAGTTGTAGTAAAATAATCAAAAAATATAGTAATAAAAAAATTCATCCCCAAAATTTTTTTTGGTTTGTCAAATACGGGCGATGAATTAGATAATGGACTATAATAATCTGACACTGTACTGTTAATAGAAGGCTTTTGAGGGAAAAATATTAAGCTTTTAACAGAGTTGTGTTTTTTTTTTAAGTAAAATTCTCAGCTTAAATAATGGAATGGGAATATAATTATTCCTTATAGGTGATACCTATATATACCACTGTTATGCCGTTAATGAGCTGTTTCACAATTTATAGTTAAATTTCGACTGTAGTTCTTGTGAGTTGAATTTATGATGGTTAAACCATGAGCCTTGAATTAGAGAAAAATCAACATAAATGAAATGAATCGAAGCTACAGGGCAACACAAGTTGCCCGAAATATTAAAGCTGCATTACAGAGAAAGATTTATTGCCGAAAGAGCAGTTCAGTAATCTTCACAATTTAATAAAGACAATTTCAGATTCACAGATTCTCCTCAATGTGGACGTCCAAAGTTGCTTAATAAAGACTTCGACCACATATCGCTAATATTACAAAAACAGTAATTGTAGAGCTAGGTTGGGTTACAAAAAAAAAAATAGCAATGATAATTGACAATTTTAGAAATGGCCCATTATCATTTCCTGCTTTGTCATAATAAATTCTCAACACTTTTAGCAATTTATATTTTCTCTCTTATCAAAGATTATTTTTAATTAGTACTGCATTTTTTAATAAATGAAAAAATAAACAGAATTATAGGTAATATAAATTCTAAGAACTATAAAATGTCTGGGTAATAAAAATTGTCAAGAATTACGAGAAAAGTTATGCCAATAAATGAATGAAACAAAGAAAAAGCAAAATAACAAGGAATAAAAAAAGGCAGAATAAATTTCAGATATCATCAGAAGATAGGAAAAAGTAACAGAGGAAGTACTGAAAGGGTTAATTACAACAATAACAAACTCTGACTAATATACTAAGCAGTTTACGCACTTTTTCGCATATAAAGTGTTAAAAAGAATTAGAAAAAAAGAGTATTTCCATTGTTTTGAAAAAAGTATTATCTCTTAATATTGACGA
>QYTT01086557.1:391-15038 GCA_006980735.1 Dasypogon diadema
AAAGATAAAGAGATTTTGTTGTTTTATGAAATGCAAAATTTGGCATTGAGAAATAAGATATCTCATACTGCTTTCAACAAGATACTGTGGTATTATTAAAAGATAAAGCAAATATTCATTTCTTACCAAAGGATTCGAAAACCTTGTTACGCACATCAAATTTACTTTAATTAGAGCATATGGGAAATGATCTCTTTTGGTATAATGGTATAGGAAACTGCTGACAAAATGTGTTTTCCTCCGCTATAAAGGACACGGAAATTAAAGTCAAAAAATCAGTTTATTGTGAATATCTTCCCAATGGAGACGGGTAGGGGGGTATAACTTAGTTGAAATATGTGTCCTAAGATCCTCCAGGGGATGCCCACATTAATTTCAAGATATGTCCTTTTACAGGATTCAAAAGGAATTTTTTCTGATTTTTTCGTTAAATTCAAATATTTTCATAACGGTAAATAATATAAGTACCAAATTTGGCCTATATGTAGATAACAAAGTCTTCTATAGAGCCACATGATTTATTTTTGGTGATATCCTTTCATAAGGACGTAAAGGACTTCCAAATGTGTCTCATATTTGATGCACTGAAAAAGAATTACTAGACTTAATGTAAGGACAATTTATAGTGATGTGCACGAGGTACAAACGAAATATTATGAAATATCTTTATATTCTTATATCCTTAAATTTACTCTTTATATATAATTTGGCAGTCCTGAAAAGGATTGTTATATTATTACATATTATCAGCGGGTACGTTTTTTTTTTGTTTTGTATCTGTATCCATTTCACTATCTCTGTATGCTTCAATGTGTTACCAAAATAAGTTTCATGTTGTGTTTTCGTATGTTGGTAGGTTTTATCGATTTCTTTACTTACTTCAATAAAGAGATCATTCACATTAAATAATTTTCTGAATTGCAAATTCTTCTCCTTACTCTGCTTAACATTTTTCCATACATATTTAATGAGTAAAGTACTGAAATAGAATAAAAATACAGCATATAAATGTACTAAAAATAAAACGTAGTTGAATAGAACAGGAAAAAAATCTGAAGGAGGGATCTTACTCATGGAACATTTTTTTACGCAAACTTGTACACGCGTTGTTGAGCAATTCTTCCCTTTGGTCATTTTATATCTTGATACTATCGATTTCCTATATTCATCGTTTGTAAAACGTTTATTGAAGCCTTCCAAATCTTTAACTATTTCAAACAGAAACGTGGAGTTAATCTGAGCCATAGTTTCATTTCGTTGACGCAACTCAATAGAATTTTTTCTATTTCTTCGGTCCATTTTACAATACTCACGTTCGAATGAATCATTCCTAGCTTTAATTTGCCGTTCTATATTCTCAATATTCGGCAATTCAATTGTTTCATTACAAGTAATATTTGGTAAACTTGTGTTAAATTTCTTTTAAAAACAAAAAGTTCATGCATTTTGTCGTTAGATAACGCAGTAATTTTTCCGAAAAAAAATGCCATTGATTCTTTTGGCACTCTTGTTGACTTCGTTGCTGTCGCTGCTGCTCTTGAAATAAGGATTGTTACTGTTGCGTTTTAAGTCCATTTCGACTTTTTAGGTATTGTTAAGATAGCAATGGTTCCAAGTGTTCCTCTTGCTGCATTAATTCTGTGTAATTCTGCACAAGATACACATCATTCATCTCTAGTGCAAGATTACACTATTTTGTTCCACGGCGATTCCCCACGATTGCACTTCTCAGTGGTAAAATAAGCCGTGCAAATTTAGCACAAATTTCAAAAAATGCTACTTGAGTATGTGGACGCAACACAAACACAAGGTCAGGATTATACTTTTTATGGACTGACTAAAGATAGCACTACGTCCATTCCAAAAATTGCACAAATTATTAATTTCTCGTCTTGTCTGTATCTGAAAATTTAATTTCTCATTGTTCTCCACTCTAAAATTTCACTCCCTTACTGGAATCGTGCCCGCTTCCTGTGGTGTGGGGTGAAATGTACAACGAAAAGGAGGGCATTTGGAAGAGAAGAAATATGTCCTCACATATGTATCTTTGCCTTCATCTGCACTCAATACTTTATCCCAATCTAAACGTACAGTTCATATGTGGAGAAAAACCTTGGGAGAGCTTATTAAAAACTTTTTCAAACTGGTTTTTTGGTTACAGATTTATTTGGAATGTCTGTCTTAAAAGTCGGACAGTCCAAATATTCTCCTGTTTTTGTTTTCCATTATTTTGTCTCCCTTTGTAGGAACTAGATACCCGCTTCATAATTCCTGAGAATTTATGATATTTGTTCTGTTACGGCCATTTAGCTTTTATTAGAATCAAGTAAAATTTGGAATCTGAACATTAAAAAAACTACCAAATCGAGAAGGAATACACATTTCTTTAGAATATAAAGTTTTTGTAAATAAATGAAATTCTAGACTATAAGTTCCAAGAAAATATCGTTACCATTGTAGGTTCCAAATTCAGAATTCAGAATTTTCTACAAACAGGTCAACTTAAAGCGTTCAGAGTTTCTTACAATTTTAATCGAATTTATTTATTATATTTTAGGATAAACTAATTGTTGCGTGTAATTTTTTAGTTTTAAGTCTTATTGAAAGATGTGCTCAAGTTAAGTTGAAAATATGGGAATTTCTTGCAGTTACACTTTTTCCTGTCAGTGGAATAGAAAATAAAAAAAAAGAAACCTGCAAATCCATATTAACGTATTTAATTTAAAGTCCATAATGACACTACTTTATGAGAGAGGGAGAGGAAATAAGAGAGGATTAAGGATAATGTACGCATAATAGGTGTTGCTTGTTACAAAAGAGTTGGAAAGATCGATTGGGATCAATCTTTAAAAAGGGTTGAGGATGATTATGAGAACAGTTGTTATAAAAAGCCACTAAAAAAATTACTTTGTCATAATTTGCATTATTGTAGGATCTTACATCTTGATTGCTGGTAGAGGAGCTTTACAGAAGTCAATGGTAGTGTCCAAAGTACCACATATAAGTTGTTTACAAAAAAAAATCAGATAAATTTTGCCAAGTTTGTGAGTTTGGGATTTGCCATTATTGAACACGGTAATGAATAATTTCATCCAAGCATAATAGAAATCAGCATTAATTACATGGAAATGCAAAGATAGACAGGAGAATGCTAACATTTTAATGACGGATGACACCTTATGGTGTCATTTAGAATACTTTTCTTAACGACGGATAAAATACTTTAATTAAAAAGTAATAAATTTTATTCTTATGCCAGTTACAAGTTCTTATTCTAGGCATTTTTCCTTCCCGTATTAGACAGATGTAATTGACGCTGTGGCCCTGTCGTTAAGGTGTTAATAACAGGGCAATGCAAAAGATATTGTACTAGAGAAATTTGCATTTTCTCACTCAGTTGTCTTAATTTTAATCCGAAGGCTCTCGGATGCTTATCAGAACAAATAAAGAAGAAAATTAAATGACAATAAAAAATACTTAAATTGTACCTCACTTTTACCTTTACATTTTCTTCAATGAATCAATGACAGAATAATGCACCAAAAAGTAAATCACGATGTCATTAATATTCTTTATTACCTTACACTTTACACTATCATGTCATTGATGCTAATGATTTCTGTTATTCTTCGATGAAATCATTCACTGCCGTGTTGGGCAGTGGGTCGATTCCCTGTTGGGATTTTCCCTCAGAAATAACAACATACATCATCTACATATGCCAATAAGGTCCCAGCCAGAAATTAAACATATATGACATAAAGTATAACGAAATATGTCTATGAAAATGAGATCAATGAAAAATATGTATAGAAATAAAGCAGAAAAGAGGCGATACTCATTTCGAACGACAAAATAATGACTGAACACAAGATGGAGGCACTTAGTGGACACAAACATTTAAATTTAGTTATATTTTTGAAATGAATATCACTTCGAAGAGCACTTCAAAAATGTCCACATAAATTGAAAATCTCTTTCTAGGTGAAAAGAAACTGTTTCGATCACAGCAAGTCAACTTGATCATAGTCAGTGCGCCGATCGGCTTGTGTTCAATTGCATACAAAGCAAAAATAATTAATTGATGAGGATTTTGAACTGATAATTCTACCTGCTCGTTGTAGTGTCTGTACCAGGCAAGTTGATACTAGATGGAAGAAATATATGAAATTAGAATTTGTTGACGAAAGGCCGGTTTGTGACAAATCCTCCGCAACTGACACTGGACACTCGGATAATATTACAGGCCGAAATTGCCTTTTACTATGTGAAACACAGTTGTACTTACAATCATTTATCTAAATTGGTGATTATACTTCCTTCCACTAGCCATCTCTTCCAAAATACTTCAAAGATTTTCTTTTTGAGTAAACTGCCATTTCAACCAGTAATTTTCCTTCAAAAGTCGTAAGTTCTAGAACGATATTTATTGGATCCCCAATCACAAAACGCCGAAGAGTTATAGTTGTGATATCGGTAGAGGCGGTCTAAACCGTTTATAAGCCCCAAAAACTAAAAATATCCAACAACAAGCTTCTTGCATTAATATTGGGCGAAATGAGGAACATTCCTGTACTCCTGTCTGGACCTGTGGATTAGGATATCATCTGAACAAGGCAGTCTCCAGATTCCAGGACTCCTTCCAGATTTGGTTTGGTGAGACAGAGGCTCCTATTTTTTGGACTGCAAATAAAGGGAAGGATTAAGCCATTAATATGTTGGCTTTTCATTCCTTGAGCCTGAAAATTTTCAACAGGTAAACAAATATCTTATTGTCAACTCTGTGGTTAAATTGAAAATCTGTAGCATTTAATCAAGGCCGTAAAGTTTAAAAAGACAAAATATATAGAGCCCAAATTCGTATTAGCCCTCTAATTGTCGCATCAATGTAATATCCGAAGGAAAACGTAATACTTAGCAAAACTCCTACATGGTCCTACCTAATAGTGTCAAGAGAGTAAGTTTCCATTTACGGTGAAACTGAACACCGGAGTATTCCCACTGTGAGTGGTCCTTTGAGCCGGGTCGTTCTGCTCTTCCTGCGGTTTAGGGCAACTATCCTCGGTTTGCTTTAAAGGTAAGGGTTCTGCCACCAAATTGTGAAACCCTGTAAAACTTGTGGAGATATATCTCTCGATGTTAAGTCTGTAGCACTGCCGATTGATATGTCCTGTCTAATGTTCTAAATGTGGAAGTGTCTGTTGTTTTATGTGAACAACTTGTGTTTTTTCTGCAACTATATTAGTCCAGATAATATTATCTTCTGCACTTCGGCAATATATCATGGCTGCATCGGCAGCTTCCGGTGAATCACCATGTAATTTACAGTGTTATTCATGTAAAAGAATTTATAATTGTAGTTAATTCTGTCATAGGCTTTATTAAAATTAATAAATATGAAGTCAATTTGTCTGCCAAACTCAATGACAGAAATACAGAAATTCGAAGATTATAACAATTTTTTAAGCTATCTTTTAGAGGCCTTTTGTAAAGAGCCAAAAACACCATATAGAACACGAGCTGCAGAAGAGTTAATACTTTTCAAAAGCAAAGCAAGAATCCCAAGACCAGTGGAGGAACTGTCGATCAGATTGGAGATTGGTTCAATGCAAAATCGTGCTTGGAGTCGAAATATTTCCGCGTGAGCTTTAGCAAGTAGATAAAATCCTTTAAATTAAAATCCTTTTTATCACAAACGTTTTTCATTATCGACATTTGGTTTTTCAGTTAATATGAAAGAATAATTAGTCCCTTTTACAATAAAAAAGAACCACATCAAGCTATCCCTATACCTTTTCACATAGTACCTTCATCCACAATACAACTCGAAACTAATAATCATGCGTTGGATTAAAACTAATGTGCCTTATCTATCATATAGGAGGCATAGGGTAAAGAAACAGAAGAGATTGGCAATAGTAAGAGGATCAGCGAGAATTTTTTCCAAAGCTTCCTGAATAAGACGGACCATCACTTTTGCGATCTGAGCTTCTATTTTATAGTGATATCCGTGATTTTAGAGTGGTAGGGTATAGTCATGTAAAGTGAACCAAGCACTGTTTGAGATCTTTACTCCACTCAAAATTACCAACTTTATTAAATCTATCTAGCTCTGACGAAAACCAAAAATAATGAGAAGGGATTACTTGTCCTTAATTGACAAGAATGTATTCAAACCCGAAAACTAATGATTATGTCTTAATTAATAAAATATTACCATTAAGGATTTTCACAATTCGTTAGTGCCTTTGTTTGTTATATAATCTCCTTATTTTTAATGGTATATCTATTAAAGTTGCACAAGAAACGAACGGCCCCAGGAAATGTTCAAATGTTTTGATTACTTTGCGCTTTTATTGCAACGCAAAATAATCGACAATTTATTAAATTGCCCCAATTTATCCAATCTAAAACTCTACTCCAAATACAATTCTCCTACTTTAACATGCCATAAACCCTCTTTAACTCACAGAAATATCCCTTTTAAAGCTTTTCCATAACAGAACACTTATTTTTATGGCAGCAACATAAAGTAACAATTGTAGCCGATAAAGTTATGCTGGAAAAGATTTTTACAATCTTCAGTAGACAGGAAAGGCTGTACGGTCTGACCATTTGTTTGGTTAACACTGAAAAAGGACAACGACAAAATGTTCATGTTCAATGTTTTTTTGGGAAGTGGAGCCCTTTAAAAATCTCTCTTTAACTTTGTTACAGCTCCAAAAGAAGTGTTTTATGTCAATTATTTGAAACGATGCGACTTTTCTAAGCAATTGCAGTGTATTCCCTCTTTGACGTGTTCTTCTTTTTTATCAAAAAAAAAAATTTGATAATCGCTGCAAGCGGGAAAAAAAGCCTTACAAGGAATCTGTTTTCATCCAATAACATCTTTTCCTCGAGTTAAAGGAATTTTCTGTCATCGTATTTATTTTCTTTGTTTTAGGCTCCTTCTTTCCTTTTAACTTGGATTGGAAAAAAGTGCCGCACCATCAGCTTCTCCATCCACGAAAACCATGTTTTTGCGAAATAAATGCCCTAATGCGGTTTTAAGATACATCGGTAATTAGTGGGTTCGTGGGAATTTAAAACCACAAAATTTAATTTCTCTCATGTCAAAAGATAAAAGAAGGAGAGAGAGCCTCAAGGAATATATTTTGTCGGGAAAACTGAATTTCAAGTTCCCAAAAGCAGTCATTCGCCCGAAAATGTGATCAGAAACAAGATTAGATTTTGTTTATGTTGGTAATATCGGAAAGTTTTTGTTAATATCTGAAGAGAGGTCCGAGGTTTTCCAGCTTTTCGGATTGCATCGCTTTTAATTTGAACCGTATTTCATCTGTGTGTGAAGTAAAAGTTAGATGTATTCCGCCAACTGTGCTAAAAATACGTAGGCCAGTTGCTAAGTGCTTGATGTGTTTGTGCTTCTAGAAAATGTACTCTAAAAATCACAACCTTCCCCAGTGGGAAAAAGAAGCATTCTAAAGGCATTTAAAAGACCTTCTTGGAAAGACATAAGGCCTCCTTTTCTATATCCCAATCCATTTCTTTTTTATATTGGCATGTCCGGCGAAAGAAGGCCTTTTAAAGGAGGTGTTTTTCCTACAGAAAAGAAAGCGTTCTTTATAGCTACTTTTGAATGAATTAGAAAGGAATTTTGTGGAGGAACTTTTGAATTATAGACATGCTCACTGCACTTGAATGATAATGATAACAAGAGACTTCAAATGTCTCCAACAATCCTCCCAAAATCCTTCTTGGGGAGGTCTTTTCGAATTTTAAAATCATTCTATATTCCTCCTCAGAGAAGGACTTCTCACAGTTCCCACTGGGTCTAAACCACAAGCCACGAAGTAGGGTGTTGGATATGTGCGGAGTAGTGCCATCGTAGGCACCAATTAGCATTGGCTCTAATGGCTCTTATCTGCTCATTAACAAGTTCGTTTTGAATAAAGGTTACGCTCAATTTTGTCAGTAACTGTAAGTGTTATTTGATGCTCCTAATATTATAAGCAGTTTTCTATATGTACTTCTAGACCAGTCTGGATATCTAATAAGTACTTTTTTAGATAATTGGAAGATTGGAAAAGGGGTCTTCTATGTTAACCTCTGGGAAATAGGTGGTGTTCATCAAAGTTAAAATGTCATTTAAATTATTTGCTCCTGAAAACCTTTTCTAACACCTGACCAGTTGGCTCCATTGTCCGTGAGTTTTTTTCTTTATCTTCTCTAAAGCTTTTTGGCTCACGAAGTCTTCGCTTATTGCGTCAATATGTACCAGGACCCCAAAATAAATTAATTTTCCTTTTTACTGGCTCATTTGATTACTATTGATATGTTTAAGTAGAACCTGGATTTGTGAAATGTTTGACGCCAGTTTCCAACCGGAAGGGAGGGAGCATTTTGTGTTGTCTTTGCCATGTGAAATTTGAGATACCACTGTTCTCTCTCGGTGATTTGAAGTTGCTTTATATGATCTTACGTCTGCCACATCACATCTGAGTGTTTATGACGACATTTCACCTGACTCTCCTTTTGAGGTGCACGCACGGATTGCTTCATTCATTGAGAGTTTGTCTTTCTCGTCGAAGAAAGATACCAGCTATCTAACCTACTTTAAACACCAGTTCCCTTCCGGTGTTGACACTTTTTGCAGTGGCTGCTTCAATAAAATCAAGTACACCTTGCGTGGTGATCTAAATAGTTCTGGAGATTTATTAACTCTAAACCGGACGGTTATCCTTCTATGTTTTGGTTCCCGAGTGACCCCGATGGCTTTCTCTTTTGGTTTTTCAAAAGATGTTCTTCCTTCTTGTTTTCACTTTCAGTTTGGTGCTTTCCCTAATGATTGCATTTTAACTTTGGTCAAATTCTAAAATGACACACACACCTTTGTTCTTTATTTCTGGAGGTCCTGCAGTACCAATGAAATCTTCAGGGCTATAATATCATAGGTTCCATAGGGAACCGACCTTGAATGATATACATTACGTTTAGATGTTTTGCTCAAGTCCATCTTGGATTCATCCTCGGACTTTATTAAATTTTAAAGTCAACGAAAGCCAGTACTATCACGAAAAGATTATTTATTATTTGGTTATATGCAGTTGAATTGGACCACGAGTACTCCGAAAAAACTCGGCAAAAAGAGTTCGAAGCAGCGGTTAGACTATAGGACTTAGTCTACCCTAAGAACATAAAAACATCGATAACTTGAGCAATAGAGACTTGGAGATTACCTTTGCCGGATAAAAAGAATTTAAGATTCTAGCAACTTTAAACAAATTCTATTTCTAGTTCTCTTTATCTATAGGAAATCTATAAAAAGCTACCTTTACCAACAAAATGGTTACATAACAAAGAATTATCAAATAAGGCTTATCATACTTTTAGTCTCTTATCCAGTGGGACAACTATTTTTGTAAACATTTAAAAGGTTAGTATACACACAAAAATCGATTTTGCATTATTCACAATAAACTGCTCAACCATGCACATCCCTTTATAGGATATGGTCGTGGTTTACACTCTTAATACAAGCATTAACCACATAAACCAGAAGGAATTTTACGATGGGAAAGGGCAGCAACCTTATTTGTTGCAAGATATTACGTACCACTATCTTTACATACATTTACTGTGCCGTCCGATATGCTTGCGTATTTTCCCACATAATCCGGAAAAGAGCTTTTCGCATAAGGAGCCCAAATCTTAACTACGGATCCTATAAATGCTAACGTCTTTCATATTTCATGCGTAAAACAAACTTCACTCCAAACAGAAACCTTTCAGTTTTACCTAAATATACCATCCAAAATTCGCCGCTAGTTTTGGGAAATACTCCAATGTCACACATATGACATAAATTAGTACAGAGTTAATAGGCTCTGACATACAATACAGAGAAGCTATAGCATTCTTGATCATTTTGCATGTACCCGCACAATTTTAGCAGGAGGAACAATTTAGAAAATAAAAATATCTACGTTTTGTTGCATCGATGGTCTCCGATAGTTCCAATTAACTCCAAACATAAACCACTCTATATGGTTTTCACCATATGTATACACACTATCCATAGGCACAGTTTATCGTAACAGTTGAATTAAATCTATAAATAACGGCGGCATAAAGGATTACTGTGTTATTGTGGCAATTACAAGATTGAATTTTGGGTTGGTTAATTAAAGGTGAACATACCACAAATCTCAGAAAACAAGACTTATATTAGGTGAAAAGCTGTGACCCACTTGTTCATTATTCCTTCGGATATACCTGTGTAAACCTGCTTGTATTAACTATGATCAAATATTGATTATCGTTTTTTATGATGATAATATAGGTTTCGTTTCGATGGAGCCACTAGTACGATCGCTGTCTTCAAATCATAACGTGTGATCCGACTTCGTGGGTCCCAAAGTTGTTTATACAGAGCGAGGGATAGAAATATTGAATACAGGCAAACGATGAATCATGGCTTATATAAGTCTCTGTACCGAGACTGACAGGCAATGACACAAGAAGTGCGTCATTATTTTTACCGCTTCTCTGCAACTACTATAATTGGCATTACTAGAATGGCCGAACTTGTATTGATGGATCTTCAAGGAGCTGTGTTGGTTAAAATCTATTTTGTGAAACATTTATTAGGAGCGAGAAATATAAATTTCAAGTAATGGTAAATTCGTAAATTCTAAAGCATTTATTTTTAACGATCCCAAGAAATATTGACACGAAAAGCCAACATCTAGGACTGGAGTTTCATTTTATTTCTATAGTCTTCTATCACTGCTGTCCTTGGATAATTATAGGTAGGATCACACTGCTATATAACCATGAGCGGCTTGAGTCCCCAATCCTTACCCACTGCTCTTCGGCAGGTTGATAAAACCACATCAGATCACTGAACTCGTTCAAATGATCCGAACAAAAGAATGACAAGGTCGTTCACATAGCAAACGGCTCTGTAAACCATAGTTTGAAATAATTCGTGGTCCATTCTAACTTATCTGTCCATGTAAAATGCATGGGATCCTCAATAAGTTCATCTGCAAGATGAGAGAATCCAGCTGGCATAGCAGTCTCGCTCGTGGTAGGATTGAAGCAATTGAGATTGTGTTTTCCCATTAGAAACTCTAAGGATTGGCCAATCGAACTTTCTACCAAGTATCATCGACGTCGCCTTTTCATGGTGCAAGTCTACCCATAGGAATCGTATCACCTCCACCACCGTTTATTATTGACGAGTTTTGGGCTGGAATGTTATGGGTTTGGAAAATTTCCCAGGTCCCCGCATTACATTTTCGGACCATTTGTTCGGGCATGTCGACTCCTTTCTTCAGTTCTAGATTCCTCAATGCTCAAAACCTGTCAAATGGGTCAGGTTTTCCTTTACTTCTACCAGCTTCACAGATGCTATGGGATTTTGTTAATACTAAATTTTTTTATAAAGTTCTTCAGCTGTGCGGGTATCCGATTAAAATCCAACAATTTTGCGCGAATTTGGATTCTTCATCAGTTGTTTGTTTTTTACGATTTTAGTACATGGTCGCCAATTAGTAACATGCAATATACGAAGGTCTCATTTCATCGCAGATAGGGCTTTCCTCTAAGATAAATTTGGACGTATTGTGGTCGTTATTCTTAGAGATTAGCAGATCAGAAAAAAATGTATACCTGCCAGCCTCATCTCGGGAGGAGTGAAGCGAATAAGGCATGGTAGACGAGACTGCAGCACATCCTTTTCCGTACTATGCAGATATGTATCTTTGTTCGCTGATTTTTCCAACTTTTTATCACTTTATTTATATATACGAAACCATTTGCTGTTTGTCCTGAAATGTATCACTCAATCACGTTTCTCTCCAAGAAAATAAATACATACCCTTGGAGGGATAGCATTTTACATCATCAGCGTTGGTATAATTCTTTCGTTTACTTCCAGTCATTAATACCCAACAAATCTTGCAGTGCTCCTTTTCCCCCTAAAAAAACAGAACAAAACTCCTCTTAATACCTTGTAAATCCCTAAGGAATTTCCTACCTGTACCCGTGTAACACCCATAGACAACCATTTAAAATTCAAATGCAGACCAACGATTGGTAAATAATCGACACAGATTTATTCTAATTTAAATGTCACTCACGGTACTGAATTGTTTCCTGTACACACACTTTGTTACCCGATGGGAGTAAATGATTCCTACATCTCTTGCTTTGCCAGCTGAGCAAGGGGTTTAGTCTTCTAGGAATCTTTATGAAAACACCAATCAAGTGACGTCGACATCATCGTTGAGGATGCTGAGTGATAAGAAAACTCCATAAGCAAAGCGCCGCTCCAAATTCCCCGTACAAAGCGTAAACTTTTTGCTGAAGTAAACAATAAAAAAAGGAAGCACAACAACAGTAAGAGGGGAAAAAAGAGCACCAAACACCAGGATACAAAAGGACCCTTCTTGACACAAAGTATCTACTAGAAATGGAGTCCCTTTTTAAAGTTGTCGCCGTACTTTTCATTTTTTTTTATTTTTATTTTTGAGGACACTTTAAAGGGATAAAAATCCCATCGATGGCGAATTTATTGGACATATCGGCGACACATTTTCGGAGTGTTATTTGTCTCGTCCCGGGACGTTAGGGGGAATAAATTTAGATACACATCTCAATTGGGAACGCTCCCAGAATGTTTCGACTTTATACATCCTTTTTTTCAATATTTATGGTAGCGTGAATATAATTTTACACCATCTCTATCAGTTGTCCGTCCTTATGGGAATTTCTATTTCCCAATCCATAAGTATCCGATCCCTGAATACTGTCGAAATTGTGAAAGTTTCATGTAGTTTCTGTTTTGCAAATTTGTTTCCGTTAGATTTTGATGGTTTAGATGGAAATTTAATCGTTTTCAAGTTGGCAGAAATGGTAGGGGTGAAGTATATTACATCCCTGAAGGAGGAAGGAGACATAAAGCTATTCAAAAAAAGTTGACCATTAGTTGAACAAGTTTGCACATTACATGAAAATCTGGAAACTTTTATGAAATAGGTGCGTGTTTTGTGTAGTTGACGAAAAATTTACGACATTTCTCCAGGACTAAACCGTGCACGTGTATTTAAGTGAGCAGAACTCCATCTTTCTCGGACATAAATTAGCAGCAGAGCTTATGGAAGAGTGATCTACTCTTAAATAACCATAGTAAAATTAAACTATCTTTTCTTTATCTTTGTTCCGTTTGACCGTTATATATCTTTTTTTTCTCTTCTAGCTATTGTTCAATCTTCCATTTTTAACAAAGGAATACATTTTCAGATTGAACTTAAATGAAAAAAGAGTTTTCTTTGCAAAAATTGAATGTCGAGACTCCTGTGAAATATGCCAAAGGTTTAAAATCCACGACCAGACAGACTCGACAGCTGAATGTTCACACTATAACGTGGAATCAGATATACTCCTTGCTCACGTTGCTTTGCCCATATCTATGTGACTAATCACAAAAAGGAAATGACCAATTTAGTTCAAGATAAAATTGAAAATTTCGTGTGAAAAGGTGAACGTAACTCTTTTTTGAATAGAATGGGTATCGAGCGGGTCAAAGGACTTGAACTGAAAGGGATTGAGATATGATATATGAGTGTGTGTCCGACTTCCATATATACTTATATTTCCTGAAAGATATACAGAACGGACGGTACTGTCATTCTATGCTGTACGAGTTCCGAAGAAAGGAAATTGAACTGAGCTGTGCTCATATTATTGATAGCATTTTGGCAATGGTAGAATATAGAGATAGTTCGAGGGCAAAGGACAAAATTGCGTATGATAGGGTTAAGGTGCAGGGTACGTGAAATATTTTATTTAGTGGCATTTATAAGTTCATAGTTTCAATTATTCTTCATATGAAATATGATGGCAATTGGAATTGCAATATTTAGAGATCTAAGAAAACATCTATGGTAACCAGAATGACAAAATTTGGCTAGAAAGTATCTCAAGCATGAAACACAACTTATTGTCAAGAATTCGTCAACTCCAAGGAACTAGTCATCTTCAGTGTTTAATTTCTTTACTGTAGGATTCTCAAGGTCACCTGGGAAAATCCAGAGAGGGTGTATTCGGGGATAGACCACGTTAAAAAGACTACATTAGAGTATTTAAGCTACAGCATTACAGTATTGTGCATCTAAACAATTAGTTTTTCTTCCCAGTGCTGAGATGTGGAGGGAAAGTATCAAACCACGGACATTATACTCGAATACATGCGCCCTTAATTCTTACTTCCTTGTCAGGTTGCAGAGGAGGCTGCATTTTGAATCCGGCCGGCTGTATGCACCGCAAAGTTAGATTGGTGCCGTGTGCACCTTTTTGTGCGTACGTGATTTTTGAAAAGTGAAATGAACTGCTGAAATCTTCACTTTAATTTTTGGATTGGTAAGAGATATTCTTTCATGACAATTGGTGGAATTTCCAGGATAAAATTATGTATTTCTATAGGATTAGAAGATGTAAGTCGAAGTCAAAATTGAAGCTTATGTTTTTATATATAAAAGCGATTCCTGTAAGATAAGGAAGTGATGTGTGTAAGACGTTTCCAACCGAAACTTCCCCTATTATGGGCTCTGCCCAGTGGTATTTATGTTTAATGAAAATATTT
>QYTT01086557.1:15058-32407 GCA_006980735.1 Dasypogon diadema
ATTGCAATATTTAGAGATCTAAGAAAACATCTATGGTAACCAGAATGACAAAATTTGGCTAGAAAGTATCTCAAGCATGAAACACAACTTATTGTCAAGAATTCGTCAATTCCAAGGAACTAGTCATCTTCAGTGTTTAATTTCTTTACTGTAGGATTCTCAAGGTCACCTGGAAAAATTCAGAGGGGATGTATTCGGGGATAGACTACGTTAAAAAGACTCTAATGTAGTATTTAAGCTACAGCATTACAGTATTTTGCATCTAAACAATTAGTTTTTCATCCCAGTGCTGAGATGTGGAGAGAAAGTATCAAACCACGGACATTATACTCGAATACATGCGCCCTTAATTCTTACTTCCTTGTCAGGTTGCAGAGGAGGCTGCATTTTGAGTCCGGCCGGCTCTGTGCAACGCGGGAAGGATGAGTCTCTCCTTGGACCAGCAAAGTTAGATTGGTGCCGCGTGCACCTTTTTGTGCGTACGTGATTCTTGAAAAGTGAAATGAACTGCTGAAATCTTCACTTTAATTTTTGGATTGGTAAGAGGTATTTATAATTCCATAAGTGAAAAAGGAATAGAACCCATGATTTGTGCTACATCAGTACGAAAACTGTACTATTCTTTCATGACAATTGGTTTGAAGCATGGAATTCCCAGGATAAAATTATGTATTTCTTTTAGGATTAGAAGATGTAAGTCGAAGTCAAAATTGAAGCTTATGTTTTTATATATAAAAGCGATTCCTGTAAGATAAGGAAGTGATGTGTGTAAGACGTTTCCAACCGAAACTTCCCCTATTATGGGCTCTGCCCAGTGGTATTTATGTTTAATGAAAATATTTCCACAATTCCTTCTCATTTTTCTCAAAAAGAACATCTAAATCTCAAACAATATCACTTTTAACTGCCGTTTAAAATTTATGAAATGAAAAGAATCCAAAAGTAATTTCACTCAACTGACATTAAGGTCAATAAAATTTAAATTTCTTCTGAATTCTCCATTGCTATTTTTACAATCCTCTTACGCTCTGCTGTTAAAATAAATTTTCTTGTGCCTCATCATCCCACTTTTGCTTTCCACAAAAGAGCAAATCTTTCCATCTTCAGTCTATATTTAAGCTAATTTAACTGAAATTGCTATAAGAATTTTCATGTTTTTAGATGATTTTTTTTTCTCATAGCTCTTTTGTCCAAGTCCTATCCAACAGTACATTTTTAGGTAATTTTTGCCAATAGATTTTCCCAGTCTCTTTAAGGGCTGCTATTCCAACCACCTCATTGTTTACATGTCGTTCAGAATAACTTATTCAAGGTGTCGCTCGCTCATTGTTTTTTTTTTTTACTTTTACCATTCCATGAAGTTTTACAGCAAACAAACAAAATCGACACCATTCCGATACCCCTATAGGACAGTATGTCATCAACACAGGCTTATGGACCGACTGTATATTCGTATTTGGGTCAATGAAAATCCCTTATATGACTTGATATTTGGTTAAGCTATCTTCCTAATACACTGACAGTGCAGTCAGGTATTCCATCTCTTGAAATTTGCCGTGGGATAAGGAGCTTCCCTTTTGATTTATATTTAAATTACCGGGCCCATTACAAACGAGAATAGGAATTTCAGCAACAACAACAACAGCAGTCAGCATCACTGGCAGAAATGATTTTATTTCTCTTTGAAGAGGGAATAACATAGGGAAAAAAGCGAAAAATGTGGAAAAAGAAAACAATTCCCAAAATTTTAAAAACAAACCGCAATCCCTTTTAAGGCGAGAACAGGGTCTATGGACCTGTGGACCTACCACTGCCATCAGACTAACTTTTTCAACTGGCATAATAAATGCTAAAAAATGTAGTTTACAAATAATTTGACAGAACCTGGCAGGCAGAAAATTAAAATTAGATTTTTTTTTGCATTTCATTTACTTTAGAGGAATTGATTTTACCTCCCTCCTCCAATCGTTTTCTCTTTAATTCTGGGTATAAATATTCGTTTTGACTAAATTTTAATAATCGAATTCATTTTCGGTATTGCCTCCCTTCCATGGTCTTTGTGCACGGTTTTCCACTGCTATATCGGGGAAACATGAGCACTTTCTCCCGTTGATCCCAACTTTCTCATGGAAAAGTTTTTCAAAGCACGTCGACCTAATTCTTCTAATCCATAAAATTTCACTGGCCTATCGCAAAGAAGCTTTTACTTTATAAAAATTCCCTAGATTTGGGGAACTATTCCACTTGAATGAAGCCGTGAACAAAATATGCTGTCATGAAAATACAAAAATATTTACAAAAACAATAATGTCTAAATTATGTACTTTTTCTGTTGGTACCGCAGGCGCTTTCGACTCTACCTACGCACCTAACCTTAACTAAAAACTTTGAAGCCACGTACTGAGCAATACGAGAAAAGACCAATTCATTGCTTTCCTGGGTGTGATTCACGCGGTTACTAAATAATTACAATCATGGCATCCACATACTTGAGCTGCCATCCCCGGATTATGATGATTCCGTTGAAGAAAAGATCGTTGATGATGATTATAGGAATTAAGTAACTAAGTGCCTATTCCAATCCAAGTTTTCGTCTTGATCTTTGGTCAGCAAACAAGCTAGCCTGTCCCAATTCGTTTGCTTTGCTTGATTTTTTACATTTCGCCCACCGCTTCATGACTAACAAATAACATCACTTAGGTGTCCCCCTCCGATTCCTTTTCATTTTTACATATGTTGTAGCACTCGAAAAACTATATATGCGGAAAAACAGTTTAAAGGGGTGAAAACCACCCTCAACAGTTTAAGATATTTTTGAGTACTTTGTTCACTTAACACCCTGTAACATTTTTATTGCACGCCCTATAAAACACAATTAGATGTCGTTTGATAGGGAATCTCTTGCCTTTTTCAAAAAATCCTCAACCACCGCTCTACTACTCCTTTTTTATTCGGTACAGTTCGACTAAAATTTTTAACAGATCCAAGCACCTTTAGTAGAATGAATTGTCTACTCCTGCACTTGGCTAAGTCCCTGGTTCACCCAAAATAATTCAAGGAAATCACATTTCTACTGACTTTGTGAGTTAACCGGATTAATTCAAAAGGTACCTCATTGGCAGATAGCAGAAATGCATGACGCTTAACTAAGGGCTTTTAAAATTACTCGAACCTCGCTAGTGTTCGTGATGACGTAAAGCTTACCTTTTGCTGGCAAGCTGAAAATAGTCGCTCTAGCATTGGTGTTTAAGACTGTCCGCTTTGCTTCTTGAGAAAGTGATAACCATTTTGTATTTATGCGGAATTATTTCCTTTCTGTCAGCCGAGTGTCATATAGGTTACCCGGCCTTAGCTCGCTCGGCCATCGGCGGAGTTTTTTTAAGACATCCTCTGGCTGTTGACTCTGGGCCTTGACCAGAAAAAAAACGAAGAAGGGAAAATGTAAAAGCATAGGGATTAAGTCAAAAAGGTGTCGTTCTTCTTGCAAGTCCCCTCCACACAATAAGAAGGAAAGATTGAAGATGGTAGACCATTCCATATCCGAACTAATTGGTATAAGAAGGACTGTCTGGCCAAATTTTATTTATAGACTGTAATGATGAGCCCTACTGGAGGTAATATATCGCTAGTAGTAGCAGAACACACATGAACCTTACGTTGATGCTCTAGATATAGAATATCGATATTTTCTGTAACTGGATTGTAACTCTTGTACATAAATCTCAACAACCCAGAAATCCCTACAAAATTAAAACAAATCCACTTCTAACAGCAGTCAGCCGAAAGCAATCAAAAGACCCAAGTAAAAGTGCTCAAATACCATCAACATCAGCATCACCATGTGTTAATTAAATATTGAAGAAGGCTGACTTTCAAGCTTCACTCTCCATCCAAATTAGCACTGGTTTAATCAATTTCTAAGCTTTCATCTTTCTGAGTTTGTGTTAAAAAGATTTTCACAGTGAAAATTAATTTTCCATGTTCCCACTTACAATACTTGTCTTGTTGAAATTTGATGGTCGGTTGGATTGGGTTGAATTATTGAACGATGGATAAGAATGACTAAACAATTGAACATTGGTCGAGTTGGTGGTGGTATTAATGGTAGATCTTCTTAAACTTGGAAGTAATACCCCAGTAAAGCAATTGAAAATCTTTCTACAGTTTCCTAGCAATTGGGAATTATTTTTTTTCTTTTTGATTGCGAGAAGGAACCTCTGATAAATGTTACCTGTGATGCAAACTGACACTAGGGAGTTCGTTTTTGAATTTGTTTACGGTTGATGATACCAATGATATTTAGTAGGGATGTTTGGATTTTTATAAGAAAATCAGAATTCGAAGCGCGGAATCTTTACATCCGCCACATCTACCAAGAAAAAATCAGTTATGCGATGTTGCATGAAATTCAATTTTTAAGAAGATATGAAGATATTTTAATTGAAATTTCCACCACAATTTCCTGGTGTTAAACGAGGCTTATCATATAAAAATAAGTACAGTGCCCTTCCTGTTGGAAGGAGAAGCCGAACCACAAGAGAAATATCTCGTTTCTCAGTTGGTAGTACATAAAAAGGAAGAGAAAATTAATGTTTTCAAAAGCGTGATGGGATATTTTTACCTAAACTTTTTCTGGAGAGTGATAAATAATTCTAGTACCAAAACAAACTTTTATTTAAGGCTTCATCGAATTGATACTTTTATAGAATTTTTACTTCCTTTAAAATTTTCCAGTAGTTTGTCATTCTGCTTAACAGGTATAGAATGATTTAAACAGGAATCTTGAAAAAGGATCTACTATCCTGACTCGATGAGGTCTGACAAAATAGATACGTTCTAGAGGTACTATAGTACAGTCATGTATTGTGTCGAACGTTTAGGGAAAGCAAACAATTTCATTTCTGTTAAACATAGAATGGTTATCGTCCATGAACCTTAAAAGAACAGTTTCACAATTCTGAGACGTACGAAAACTAGACTGAAGACGCCCGAATAATTTGCCACCTTCCAAATAGACAACCAATTACCAGCAAATGAGCTTCTACAAAACAAAAGAAAAACTCAAGATACTAATGGACTCTTGGACTCTTATATTCAGTGGTAGGAAAATTAAAAGTATGTGAAAGGAGCTGGACTATGCAGTGAAGAAAAATAAACTTAGGATAAATGAAAACTATACCAGCAGCTTCCAACTTGATAGTCCCAGACAACCGAATTAACATTGGGACTAAGATCAACACTGGAATCAAGAAAAATCAAGAGGAAACTCGCCTCACCGCGACCCTTACCATGGATACCAGCTTTGCGCAGATTCAAAAACCAGCTGTAAAGCTTTTCCATACGAATTCTTTCGCTAGTAGGGGAGAGTGAGGTGAATCGTCTGCCTGGTTCTGTTTAATAAAATGAATTAGCGAGGTTTCACCTGTTTCTCGTCGTTCGTGTTTCATGTTAAGGGATCTAGCAGTGCTCCATCCCATGATGAAGAAGAAGAAGAAGAGATTTCACCTGATCTGCATGGGAACGGGACAAGGAAATCAAGTGCACTGAGACCGCTCTTATTCACCAAAATAACAAAACTAAAACAAAAATAAGGATCTCTAATGCCACTTGAGTCCCATTAGTGTCCCATTAGAGTCTCGTCGTTTCTACTCAGCTAGCAGGCTTAAAATGGGCACTCTGGATGTTCTCTACACGATACTACAATAAAATGCAAGTTATCACCGATTCTACTTAATAGCAATGTAATAGAAATTGTTAATACAGTCAAGAAGTTAGAACTTATAAATAATACCCTACCATAAAAGAATTAGGTTGACGCTCTTATTGGTAAAGTTTATGGTGGCCTACAAAACCTGTGATTACCTGCGTCACATACAACACAATCAACAATAAGGGCCCTTCTTATTCCTGTAATTCGGTCAGATACGCCGGTATGGACGCAGCTTTCGCAGTGCAAAGAAGGAAGAAAGCATCTTTTCTGTGGAAATTTGAATGAAAATAAGAAATAAGAGATCATTAATTAAAAGTAAAAAATGTGGGGAGCATTACAGAACCTTGCAGCACGCCGAAATTGATATCCTAAAAATTAGAGATAATAGCGTCTAATGTAGGAGAGATGGAAACTTTCCAAAACTTCAGCTAAAAGGGCAGAGCATAAAGCTTTGTCGAAGGCCCTTGAGCGTAACTATGCTTGACTCGGTAAAGTTCTTTACATACATATTTTAATAAAATTCATTAATTTTTCTTAAGCATTTCTAAATGTTATTTAATTTTTTTTTTTTGGTCTTATGTCACTTCAACTTACCGTCCATATCTCTATCTGTATGCAAAGTCACAATATTTCACCGCTCAGAAGAAGAAAAAAAAACACAAATCCCTGACTCGGGAAGTTCCACTTCTTTTCCTGACAAATTCCCTTATTGGAGCATATATCTCCAAGAGGAGGTGAGACGACAGTGACAAAGGTTTCACAAGAAGATAAATTTTTAGTATTTAGGGACAGCTGGTTGTCACTCATCAAATAAATGACGAAATTAAGGAAAAAAAATGTATCTAGATTGGCCACAGCTTGTGTCGTCGCGAAAATCGCAATAGAACACGTTGCTTCTTGGCAGGAAGTCTTAGGTAACTAAGTAGGAAAATATTTTGGTACAATAGATAAGGAAAATCTGGGCAACTTATTGGTTCCATCAAGTTAGCTATCAATCGACGTAAATGGATTATTGCATTGAGATGACGACCTAGACAGCTTTTCGTGAAAGATAGCAGGGAGTTTCCATCGCCATCAATAGTATTAGAAATTTTTTTAAAGTTGTTAGCCAATGTTGAAATACCATTGTCATTTCATTTCCTCCTATACTTCTCATTTGTCTGTTTTCCCCTTTCAGTACTAATGGTAGCAACACGCTACCACTTCATAGAAATTTGTAATTAAGAAGGGTGTACAGTAATTGCCACCGCAATATGAAACACCTGAAAGGAAGAAAAAATTGTACGTTTCTACCTGTTACGAGATTTTCTTTTTACACCAGAAGTACATGTTCGTGTAACTTTAATCAAAATTATCTACAAAGGTAATTTTCCTGGGAAATACTTAGATCAAGGGTGAAACTCTTTTGTGATTATATGTCTCCTTCCCCCATCCTCAAATTTTCTTTCGGTCCCTTTTTATAAAGTCGAGCAGTTTCCAAAAGGCAAAACGTTAGCAAAAACGTTAGCAAAAACGTAACCTTTGTTTCATGGATTAACAAGTAGTTCAAATGTTGTTTGTAGTTCTTTCATCCTTCGGTAAGTATTTGGGCATTCCTTGGTTCTATTTCAACTTTTACATGGTTGAGCACAGATTTAATTTGTGATTTTAAGGACAAATTTTTTATTGTTGTTCAGGAAAATATCTCAAATACCTGAAGTATCCCATTAAATTCGAAACTAAGGGAAAAAGACGGGTCTTTCAGCTGTTGACAGTTGAATGTATACTTAAATACGCATAGGTCCCTAGCTGGAACCTTGTGATACTCCAGAATGTTGGAGCTAATATCACATAGAACCATAGCATTTAAGTTTCCCGTTTCAATAAGCACTGGAACCAATCCATAATTTTACAACCACTTTAACAAAATGAAAGGTAAGCGTTTAAAATCTCATTTACGCCACCCAAAAAACTAAATGCCTGTAAGAAATAAAGAAATAATTTTTTCCAGGGTAAAAATGTAAACAAATCAGTAAAGGGCCGTGCAAATATTTAGAAAAATAAAATGAGACAATAAATGAAGTTGTTTTCTTATTTAATGCCCATCATCATAAGGATCCCAATCGTCGTTGTGGAGACAAATATAAAAAAAGGGTGGCCAGACCCAGAAATGCTGAGTATTTCATTGACCCAACTTAATTTAATTGGATAATTTGGTATCATCTATTCTCCCTGAGTCTACCCTTTTAAATTTTAATAGACTCGTGATTATATAAGTTTTTATTTCAATTATGAGATTTTTAATTTGCATACGTTCTAAAATTCTCCCACCCATATCCTTTCCGGCCTCAATCAACATTTCTCTCTGTCTTAATTTTAATCTAAATTGAACAAATGAAAATGGTGAAGTTGAAATTGTTTTAAGAAAGTAAAACACGAGGAAAAACACAAAAACAAAATAACCCAGGTGAGAGCTACGAGCAGTAGGGATGAGCAAGGGTACAATGAGCTGAAATATTTTCGTCTTTAAAAGTAGGATGAGATGATGATGACACCAAGAATAATGATGTCGATGATGGTTGTTATTATTATGACCTTGTACATGAGGAGAACAACAGCAGTCGTGGAAAGAAAGCATAATTGTTAGTGATAAAATCAGAAAAATGAAGGAATGACAATTTTCACAAGCCTTAGGATGGAAAATATCCACTGATATTACCTTACAAGAAAGGGTGTTACATTCCTTTGTCCTGGGGTGTTATAATAAATTACTTTTTAGATATCACGGTTAATAGGCGATATCAATAGAAGAGAGAGTTCTATTGCGTCAGGGAAGAAATCTTTCATTCATTTTTCGATAATCAACAGATTACAAAACGTAGATTTAACAGAAGACGAACCGAAACCATAGACAACAACAAGGATAATAGCATGCCTTCTTAGGTTCATCAACTTATGCTTTTTACAATACTCAAGCATTTTTCTTATCTCCTTTGTAGTAGAAATTTCTTTGTAGTAGAATATTGTTTAATTGATTGATTTTGTTTTACTGATTTCTCTAATGATCTCCTTTATGATATATTATAATATACCAACATTTCTCAAAAGTGGTAAGGAATTTGGACTGTTAGTTTCAACAAGGCTTGGGAAATAAAGAGAACAAAATGACCTTTAACAATGGAACAGGAAGGGTGTCATCCATTCCTGGAGATTTTAAGAGTTTAAAATTATTGAGACGCGTACTGAAAGACTGCAGATCCATTTCATAATGCATCATAGTTTTGCTCGATTGAACCACAAGGATATTGAGAAAATTCCCACATATTAAACCGAAAAATTATATTTTTTTTTCAAAAATTATTGCAGAAGAATTAACAGATAGGCAGATACCTAAAGCCATTTCTACCCCAACTAAATTTGAATGATATTGCAAGAATTTATAAAGAAATTAAGAAATTCTTCTTACCTTCGATAAGTTCCTTTCGTCATAGTTTTTATGCTTGGCATTCACAGCTTCTATCTTATATTTTACCCTATATTTTATATATACAATATATAGATTCTAAAACGAAAGTTCGTCGGGTGAAGTATATCGACAGGTGGAAGGGGGGGGGGCTGTGTTTATCGTTTCCATAAAAACAACCTTTACCACAATTTATCAACAAAAACTATTCACAAATATCTCTTGTATCTCAGATGGTGATTCGGTTTGTGTATGTCATCTTTCTAATAATTTTCCGTTTGTCATAATGTCCTTCTGGTCTGCCTATAATACCTCCCCCAATTGTTCTGTTGATTTCCATTATCCTAAAGAACGATTTGTCCATTTTTCGTGAACGTACTTCGCTGTCATATTCTGCTCTGAGATGGCATAAAAGATATTTCTTCTTTTTTTCTTGGTATTGTACTTGGGGGAGGAAAAATGAACATCACAGCCAGCAGCAAATATAGCACAGTGTAGTAGTCAAAAGTATCACCAACTACAAGAGTAACAATCAGGAAAGAGGAGAAAGGGGACTATAACGTAGTCAGGTCACATAATGTATGTAGGATCCCTGAACGGCTTTGCGGGCTTCCTCCTTGCTTGTTTTCGAAAGACAATTTCTGACTTTTATTCGAATAATATTTTATTGTCTGCTATAAATTATTTTTTCTCATTCATTTCCCCGGCACCCCTTTGTTTGTGTAATTTGATGACTCCCACCATCCATAGGACCACTTCAACGAACTCTGTAACTCTGTAGTAACCATTGCCAAAGTCGGAATCCTGCAGTCTTCAATAAATCCAATTGCTGTCCAGTTTACCTTTAAGTATTTCAGTTTCGACCTTTCTCTTATCTTTGGTGACGTGATGTACTGTGAGGGTTCGATCACAGGAAGTGTGTCAGACGAGAGACATAGAGTAAAATATGGACACGTGGTCTTTACTTTTGGGGGAAAATTGTTTAGTCGAACTCATACGATTCGTTTTTAAATTGCGCCGGAATAGTTTCCATTATTTAGACAAACGCTAATTAAATAAAACATAAAATGGAATATTATAAATTACAATGAAAAATGCTGTAACAAATTAATTCGAAAGTTCCGACTGCTTTTGCTCCTATGGAGTCCGAGGAGAAGGGAATTCCAGAGCAAATTGCCGTTCACTTAGTGAAAAATTGAACCACGGCATGTTTAATGAAATGTACTTGTTGATTGGAAAAAACCTTAGTTTGTATAACAAGGTAGGAGGATTCATGACAGGCCAAAAGCCTGTTGAGCGGGTATTACCGAGACAGGGAGTCATTTCTTGGTAGACGGATCTTCTCGGCACAGCTCGAGTGGTTGATACACGACGAGCCAGAAGACATAATTCGTTAAATGTGACGCATTTTAGTTGCTACGAAAAGGAGAGAACACCAAAATTCCAAGCCAAGCTTGAGGGCCTGAATGATAAGATTTTGAAGATAGCAGGAAGTAAGATCGTAGCAGGAAATTTCGATGAGATGGCGCTCAAATTAGATATGTCTTATCCTAATTCTCGAAGTAGGTGTATAATGGGAATGGTCACCAGGGTGTACCTCCTTGTTCTGAATTGTCGGCTCAACAGCAAATTATCAGCGTCCTGGATACGGAAATAATGTCCCCGGTGTCTTTTGTTTCGCAAACTCTGGTGTCACTCATACAGAGCTGAACAGATTATTCGGTTAGTGAATACCATTACATAACTTTCGATGTCCTGATTGGAGGCCGCAGACAGAGACACAATGGAAGTAAAAAGATGTCGGACGTTGCGAGTCTCGCAGGAAAATAGGCGAGGTGTGTAGAGGCTTTGGAGGATTTTAACCCAATTAAGGGGCTATCGAAACGCATATCTTTTTACCCATAGTAATTATCACGACAATCTGCGAGGCCTCCATACTGTAGAGAATGTATCGCCACCAAAAACGATAGGAGTACTGATGGACTTCTGAACATGCAAGCTTGCCCAAAAGATGTGTCAGGTTTCGGTATATTGTGCAACGTGCGAATTGGAGGAAGATAACAATAAGGATCGGTTAGGTCATGAGCATCAACTTATGACCCAACAACATGTAGCTCTGAAAATCACGCATGTGATAGAAGTCATCATCATGGAAGACATTGTGGATGCACAATTTGAAATAGATCGGGGACTTTATAATCGCCATTATAGTAGAGTTAGAGAGAGCGATTAATGAAGGAACAAAAAGTTCCAAGTCTGAATGGCATTACGAGAGTGGTGCTCCGACCCAGACAGATTTATGCAAGCTATATATATGGGCGATCTTATTTTGTGCACGAGTGTCAGTAGTTAAGGTAATTATGTTGACAAGAATCGCACATCCGAAATTACTGGAATGTTGCATAGTAATAATTTCATGCCAAAAATTGTGGTTTACCTACAACATTTGTCAGGTTAAAATTTCCCAATCTCCTCTTCCCTAATTTCTTTCCAGCTAGCTGTGCTGTGTACATCATAGGGTTGTCCACTGAGCTTAGCAAGACCTTAACAACGTTGACTGCCGCAATTAGCATAAAAGCTTTCCTGAGAGAATTCCGTGTTAATATGCCTTCGCCATGAGAGAGCTTTTTAAATACCGGTCAACGGTGATGCGGCAGCCAACATGTTAAAAAAAGAATTCTTGCGAGAATGTGTACAGGAATGAACGAAATATAATAGAGCAAACATTGGTAAATATTTCAAAGTTTAACTCAAACGATATGGGACTCCGCTGAAAAGTGTGCCTTCTGGCCATTATTATAATTTTTTTGTGGTTTTCTCAGTCAATTACTTTCTATGGAAATTCTTTTAGATTTATTCTCTCTTTAGACATAAAATCTATCCTCAAATCTAAGGAGAAACCAATTCAAAAAGCTATTTTCTCTTTTTTTTGTCTTTTTTGGACATGAATATCTCCCTAGAAGGAATCAAGCTAGTATTTCCCGTCTCTAAATCTAAAATTCAATAAATTCCTTCTGACTGCATAAAAAAGAGCAAAAGAGAACAGTTCAAAGCACTTATGGGTTTAAGACCACTCATATATAAATCTATCATGCATATGTACCCATCTGTGAGTTTGGAGTATGCAACTGGAAACCAATTGAAAGCTCCACAAATAAAAATTGAAAACTTTCAGACTCTTTGAGCAAACAATCCCTCGTCCAGATGTTATCATTTTTCGACTGATGTACTTTTATCTTTTTGCCGCCATGCACACACATACATATATGCACTTTTCATTATACGGAGTAGGAACATCTAGCAGAATAACATTCTGTCTCCAGGCCATGAACGGAGGGAACATTTCACCATCCATTCTCTTAACTATGTTGTAATCCTTCGTATTATCCGCGTTTCCGTAAACTTGGATAGGAATGAAAATAGCGCAGACTTTTTTTCTTTTTTTTTTTAAGAAAAAGGAAGAATGAAATGCGGCAGTACCCTTATGACCCTTAAACCATTCTTCTAATATGTGTACGATTAAGAAGAGGAAAATAGGAAAAAAAAAATCTGAGAGGACTTTTAAGTTAAATCTCACAACTTTGAAAAATCTCCTTTTAGGAAGGATGGCGTTGACAAGCCTTCAAAAAAAGAAAAAATCGATAGAGAAAATGAGTTAACTCTGAATTTTCTGCTCTACTCTGTGCTGCCCTTAAAAGCTAGACACTGGCTTCGAGTTGATAAAATAACTCATTTAGAAAGTTAAGCATATTGAATTTGGGGATGGAAATTGAAAAAACAAAAACAGATAAAGATCAATTCAAAGTTGTCTTTAGTGAAATGAACTAGTTCGTCGAATTTGAACTAGTTCATTTGAAGTTCTAGTTTAATAAAATCTCTATTATTTTATTTGTCAAAAAATTAGTGCATAGGAGGAAATCTATGAAGTTCCAGGAAATATTTTTCTAGATGTATTTTCCTAAGTTACTAATTGTGATACGCTAGCATATGTATGTATGTGTGCCACTCTAGCAGATAGTAGGTTGGGATAGCCCCTATAATTAGTGAAAAAATTAAAGCCATACATCTGACTCAGGGAGTATGAATGAATTTAATAATATTCTATATTTCCAGATAATTTTGGCGTTGTCATGCGAAGTTGTTCTCTTCTGCGAAAAACTTTTCCAGCAGTTTCAATTGTGGAGGGTTTTTGCAATTTATGCGCTCCAGAACTCAGTTCGAGATATGTATGTATATTTTTGTTTCGCAGAAAATCGTTACTGAAATTTATATAAAATGTCGAAAAGTTTTACAAACTAAAAGCAGTTATGTAATTTGTAATAGCGGCGGGTGATGACGGTTTTCATTTTGAATGCTCATTTCTAAAGTCAACATGGCCTGGAATGGGAAAGGGGATGATGGAGATGTACTTTTTATGAAGAGAAGCCGATTAAAGTTGAACGAATTTTTGGTGCATTGCTCGACATGAAAAAGATGATCCTGGGACACTACTTTAAAATTTAATCTGAAAGAAGGAGTTAAAAGATATTAGTAATCCACAAAGTTATAAAGAAAGTGATGGGAGCTAGGCAGAATTGTAGCCAATAACAAGGATGGGAAAATTGTAGCCAATAACATCACAATGAACTTGACAAGTGATTGCCTCATTTCGATATGAAGAGAACTGAAGCATATCTCGAAACCGTGAACGTTAGTGAATTGATATAACCCACAACCAGAAATAAACCAACGCATATATGAGGAGTTTATGTCCTGTTTCAAGAGGTTTGAAAATGAAAAAAATACCAGGAGTCGATGACATCCTTGACAAAATAATTAAAGAGGGTTACCCAACTCCCTGAAATAAACACTGATTATTTAAGTGTGGCATGATAAGGTCATTCCTGATGATAATTTTTAGGATATATCTTCTCTTCCCGATACGTTTCAGGGTTTAAATGATTCTGTGACAACTGTGATCCTGCTTGGTGTTGTAATTCTACAGACCTCTAATTTATGTTTCCTATTTGACCCAAAAGTGGAAGTTTCATCATGAATTTGGAGGTGTATTTTTTGTGACAATATCTGGAAGTGGGCTGCAAGGTACACATTCAGGGTTTCCACTTCATTAGAAATATATTCTTCATCTGCATTTTTCAGAGAACAGAGTCTTTCTGTTTTTGATTTTTTCGAAACCGCCAAGACTATACCCAGTTATGGAATACGGTGACCTCAACAACAGGTCCCTTTTTTTCGTTGATAGTTATTATGGATGAGTCCTATCGTTATAAAGCCACAATATCCAAAATACTAGTCCTTCTCATATGTCCCAAGATTGAAATCTAATTTTGTTTTGCAAAACCCATACAAGATTTGCATTTCAGACCAGAAAACGCCTAATACCTTTCAAAATATATACCATTAGAAATTAATCCCTTGGTGACAAAGCCACTTTCTACTGTACCATCCCATTACGACAAAACTATTCCATAGATATAGAATTAAGTCCGTTTGTCTCAATATCAACAGACAAAACCCTTAAACTGAATCCCTTAAGGAGTTACGTGACCCGAAATAAGTCTAGATTTTGATCCCAAAAAAGGATACCAAAGATAAATCCTTCATGGCTCCCGTTTTTGCTTTTCATATTGTTGGATTATAAATAGTGTTGAATTATATCAATAAAAAATTAACTACAAACTCTCTGTGATAGGGAATTATGGCTGGGGCAAAATCTTGAGTATGAAAAGGTTTTTGTAGATTATCCTGCTTAGAACTACAGGCAACAATCAACTATTTATAATCGTTTCTCATCTTTCCACGTCAACTATATAGCACAAAAGAAAAGTCATTGCAAGTGTTTGGAGGAAAACACTAGTCTATATATAATTCTACTTCATAATGAATAAATTACTAGAGAGCTTCCCAGATTTCGAGATAATATCATCGTCAGAAAATATATATGCAATATTGGCAGGGTGATAGGAGTATCTTTTTTGGAATTTCAACAACGAAGAAGTATCTTTTTAATAGTTTTCGCCTTGAATGGATTTATGCTGAAATTAACCTTTCACAAATATGCCTTAAAATACCACAACACGAAATATGGTCTGCTGAAGTTATGTAGCCGCGGTAGATATATAGTTCATCGGCAGATGTCGTCGGAACTCACTATAGCACTCTATCAATATGAAAGTTCATCTGGACGTTGATATAAGCCCACTGTTTGCAATTTTGGATGAAGAAATTAATTGGAATTTCCAGTTTACCTCCTCGCTGCTTTGATTGGAAGATAATCTTTCGAACAAGTATACCGCTGCGATATAACTCATATTAGAGGAACAACAAACAACAACAAAATATTCTTGCAATGGATCGAAAAATGAAGGGAAGTATTCCACAAACACTGAAAGTACTGAGCTGCATCATTAAGAATTATTGAGAGGATATCTTATAAAATTATTTTACTTAACAGCAAAGGATCTAAAACAGAGGCCTTGGGTACATTGCTTAATAATTCCGTTGTCAAAATTTCACATCTTATTTTTCTTCTGGCCTATGGTGAAAATGAGTAGCATTTGCCATTGAGGAGAAAAAGGAAATGGATGCTGGGATTAACGGGTTGATCAAAATTACTGATATGAGGGCTTTTATTTAGTTTTTTTTTGTATGTACGATGTCTGCCCGACAGTCACCACACCATTTTTTACATTTTACCTTTCTTCTTTATTTTAATTTTATTTTTGAGTTTAGAATCTTAAAGTAAAAGGTCCTGCATTATATTTACGGAGGCGTACAAGCCAATGGTTAGGAATACAATGGTTTACAATTATTAAATGATATAGAAAGGACCTTAGGGTTCGACGACCTCATAACTCGTCAAGAAGAGACCAAGAGTGCAACATTTGGAAGGTTTAAGTTACTGAAGTGGCCAAAACCCTCCGACAATTGACTTAGTTAAGCTAGTGATGATGATGATAGTTGTAATATTTGTAAGGAAACAGATTAGTTCCTCATCTGCAATTGAAGGCAATGGTGCAAGAACCACCTAAACATCTTTTTTTCAAAAATGAGTTTAAACACGTCGTTTTCTATGAAAAAAGAATCCTCATGTTCCCTACAATAGTCTGTCTGGTCTGAAACGATTCGAAGGAACAAATTGTATCTTTGACGCTTCCGAAATTATTTATATTAATCGTTGTTAATAAATCCATCAGCCTGTAAACTAAGACCGCATTCTCTACTTAAGAGGGCTGGTTCTGCAACCATTATTACCAGCAATTGACCCGACTCCTACTCTAGGGCACAGAACCAATTTTCAAAAAATTCATTGCCATGATCATCGCATACTTAACACATCCAGGACGAAATGGGTACCCCAAAACCCAAGGATTGTAGTTATATGTCACAAATTGTTGGGAAATGTTCGGTTCGTTTAATAGATAGTGATACAAATGTATACGTGTACGTATATGTGTGCATGTATTCACTTAGAAGATACAACAGATAATGATGACCAAAAAGGATAACCAAAATGGAGCAGACGAACTTGTATACAGTCATAAAAGTCCCTGGATATTTGACAACGAAGACAATCATACTCTTATAGCCTAATTAAAATGAGTATTGTAATTTTGTTACCAGTTTTCTTTGACTGTAATGTTCAGATTAAGAAAACTTAAGAGGGGAAGGGGGCAAGGAGGGGTAAAATTATTTTCTTATATTTGAAAGAATCGTTTGCGAAGCTGATTAGGGGGAAATAATTGCCCTGTAGAGAAATCAAAGCCAAATTTGGTCATAGGGAAATTAACTGAAGGGAATTAACATAGGTAATTAACTGAAGAATTTTTTTGCTGCCCTATTAGACAAATTTATGCAAATTATTTTTTTCTATTTAAAAATTTTTTGGTTTAAGAATGAGTTCAATAACAGGATAATGCGGGCGCTATAAAGATATTAAAAGAAACTTGAGACTTTATCCAATCAATTCAGAGTGTAATTGTATCAACTGGAAAAGGCACAAGTGGACCATTTACAAAGGCTTCCTATGGCAATGCTGCTAGAATGATAAGCTCTACAATGGTTAAATGCTGGTAATACTAAAAACTTTTTTTGAGTCCTGATAAAAATTGATTTAAAAGTTAATTAAGACCTATTAAAAATTCTTTAGAACTGATGAAAAGCTAATTACCACCTGCTAAAAACTGTTCAGGACCTG
>QYTT01086561.1:0-11091 GCA_006980735.1 Dasypogon diadema
TATTTCTCGAATTGACTCAATCCTATTGCAAACAAAATCAATCCAGACCCTTGCCTTTAAATCGCATCCAACTTCAGATGCATCAATTTACATTACTTAACTGCCATTTTGAAGTGAGTCGCTCTTTCATTTACTATATCGACATTTCGTTGATCCTTTTTCTATATATTTTAATCCAAAGAACAACAACCAAAAATATCTTTAAAAACTATGTTAGTTTAGTTAGCTAGTGTAAACCACTTTATTCATTTGTATAAATGCAATTTTTGTGTATCACTCATCGAATTTACTTTGTTTCCTTAATTTTGTCCTAAGTCTAGGTCTTTGAAATTAATAAAAAACTTATTTTCAAATTCAATGCTTATCTTTTCAAGGTCCTCTAAACTGAGGATTGACTGTCCTCCAATGTCCTCCAAAATCCGGAATTTTCAAGATCGTTGTCCTCCATTTGCAAAATTTTATCTGGCTACCCTATTGCCAAGTCCAATATCCACTTCAATGTAAATAAACTCTAATTTATTAGAATGAGAGTGACATAGTATTTTAGATTTAAAGCACTCACGGCCTTTTACGGGCACATCGCTGCCACTTCTGGCAGCTAATTAAAACAGCATGAAGATCCGTTCCTGAAAACATCTCTCTTAATTCATCTATTTTAGATTTAACACTCCTAGTGTTTACGTAACAGGTATTAGATTTTCCGTTCAGTATATTGATCATAGTTCTTACCAGTGATGGACATTTATGCGTAGATTTGCATTGTCTACACACCGGGGTAGACAATGCGTAGACAATGTAGATAATGCATAGTTTACGTAGACAATGTAAACTTTTGGTCGATAGGCCCTATTTATGTGCTTGCGATATGTCACAGCTGATTTAAAAAATTTAAATAAATAGAAAGTTTTCTGTTCATTGACATATAAAAGAATTACTTTGACATCTTACTAAACCCCACGGGTAAATACAGACATTTTAGCTAAATAACTACACTATATGGCGCTATTTGTGTAATTTTTCCATACAAAATGTGACACTTTAACTGAGATTTATATATTTGTGTACATATTTATTAGAGTTATTAATGGAGCTAAATTGGACAGCTATTATTCTCATATTTGGCACATTTGAGAAATATATTTTTTCATAATTTGTGTTGTGGCAATAAAACAGGAAGTCCCTGTGCGCTGTATATGAGCTTCCTGCCTGAGTTCGTTATTTTAGGGCTTCCTAGTTCGCAGAGTGGGACTGTAGACTTAAGGCACGGTTCCACGATGCCTTTTTCTCTTGCGCTTAGCGCATGCACTGTAGTGCGCGTTATAACACACGAAAGGCATTTTTGAATAGTTAACATTACATATACATTGCAAAAATTGGCCCCATGATTCCTTAATGGAATGCTTTAGGGCGCTCCGTTCATAGTATTCAAGACATTGCATGAAATAGCAATCGATCAGTCCATTTATTAGAGGTCAGATCAGTCAATTTATTAGAGGTCAGTAGTAAAAACTGAAAATTTGAACGAACCCAAATTCCACGGTTTATAGTCTATAAGTATTGCCAAGTTTTTATATTGAGCTTTTCAGTGGTGTCGATTTTGCACTAAGTGGCGTAAATTTAAGTGCTAAAATGAATACTAACATGTAAAATAAACGATGATTTTATTAAAATAAAAATTCCACAAAAATGCACGTCTCTTCTGCTTGCTTCCAATTGGAATTCTACCAAAACCATGTATATTCTTTCTCTGACAAAGATTCAAGCTCCATTTATCCAGAGTAACGTCACCGAATATTGGTCAAATTCGATTTATCAATGAGAATTATTTGTGAGTTGAATGTCGGGGTCGTCCAGATAGGACCCAATATCTATTGTCTACATTGTTTACATAGATTACACTGTCTACGTGAAATATCGCGACGTAGACTACGTCATTATTTACGCGTCGACAATGGCGTAATTTACGTTGTGTAGACAATTTGCCCATCACTGGTTCTTACCCAGTTGCTAAAGATAGTGCCACTATCCATGATTATATCATATCCATTATCCATTACTGTGACACCTTCCGATTATCCCAGCCCTTGGGAATTTTGAGTTCTATGGTGAGTTCTATGTACTGTCCCTCACATGTAGTGCGGTCTCAACGCTATCTTTTCACAATCAGATCCAACGGTGATAGCCCCAAAAGAGTTTCAGCTGTTTAATACTAATTCATTTTTAATAGTCGTACAGGTCCGGTTAACTAGGACATTTGATTAAGTAACAAGGGCGGCTTGTAGCTTGTAGCAGTTTCCGCTACGTATTCAATTTGATTTATTATTAGTAAGATTTTTAAATATGACATCTTACTTTTGTGGAATTTAATTACTTAATCAAAAGGAAATAAATTCATTTAATTACTAACCTTTTAAAAAGAAAATCTAGAGTGACCAAATAATTTTAGCAGGCAGTGTAATCTGCTGTGTCTAAATTTATTTGTCAGTAATGTATTTATTCAGGACACTTAGTTTTGCGTATGAAAATTAATAAAATTCATCACATCAGTTTTTAGACACAGAAACTTTGAAAAACTTTACATTTAACTCATATAGACACCTGAAATTTGTATAAAAATTGAATGTCAAAAAGTTTGTATTAGTTTTTAGTTTTTATCTGAATTTAATCCGGTAGAGCTGTTCGAAAAATAAAAATAAAAGGAATAATACAATAAATAAAAATTTTTATTTAAAATAAAGAATAATAAAGATTAAAAAAGTAGACAAGGAATATAATAAAAATAAAGGAAAAAAACAAACGTCAAAAAAATCGAATTGCAAAAATAAGAATAACTTTCAACAATTAAAAAAAGTTTTAGAGTGGATATAACAATCTTAACCCCCTAAACCTTAAGCTTGACTACGCGCCGGTACTTGCGAAACGTTATCCCCATTTAAGGCCTCATTCCAGTTAGTTATATGTCAGAAGATAGAAGGGACGAATTCTATCTTCTGACTATTGGCCAGAAAGGAGATTAAGCAACTCCTTTTGGCTTGGTCGATCCCAGTACAAATGTTATACCCGAAACGTACCATTGCTTTTATTCCAGCCTGAATAGCACTGAAACTGCCGGCCATTGAGATACGGATGACGTCGACGCATAGAAATCCTTATAAAGTACAATTAATTTGATATTTCTGTTTTTTTTTTGTATTTAATTGAATTAGCATAATTTATTTCTATTTAATAATAAAGATTATTTTGTTTACGTTTTATAAAAATATTATTTGTTTTTTGTTTGTAACCGAAAACTATTTATTTTTGTAACTAAAGGAAATAAATTTGTTTGCTAAACACGCAAAATTTTTAATTTTTTAAATCCTAAATACTAAGTCTATAATACAAAGTCCTATTAAAAATACAAAATTGGAAAAATTCCTAAGAGCAGAAAAACCAATGTCCATTTTCAGCACTTAGGACCCTTTAGATTGAATTCAATTTGATTCACTTTGAATTGCCGGAATATCCTATGTGTAAAAATTGTTAATAATACCTTGTTCATATAATCCATTTCCTTGTCTTTTGAAACTGTGCCTTTTATATGTAAGAAAAGCTTTTCCTATGTAATCTATGTATAATGGTTTTGGAACGGCAGGGATTATAAAGTTTCACATGACTCTCCTGTAAATTTTACAAAATGTGACATAGGATTCTCTTGAGCTTAGGTAGAGGAATATGTCTCAGATAAGCATAGATAATAAACTTCAAACCAAGACTGATACCTTTATCTGAAAAAAATATCTCCTAATCAAATCGAAATTTTGCTTTCAATTAAAGAAAAAGTCTTTTGTAGAAACTTCGAACGTTGTGAATAGCAACTGCTGAATGCGCTAAAAGAAAATCGATAAAATCCCGATTGTCTTGTTGTGATGTCAGCATCCATCAGGAACATAAACAACTTTATCGCAGTCCATTGGGGCATAAACTTCGTAAGTTCAACGTACATATGTGCGATATTTTGCTTCTTCTGGAATAAATCGTGAAGAGTAAGATCACCCCTCCGTCTCATTAATTACCTGAACTCTTTAATTAATTTTGCGCGTTCATCTAATAAAACTTAAATCACAGCGTTAAATGCGGTTCAATATCCAAAAATCGATAGGGTACCATTAAATGTGGTCATTCACCACAGCCATAATTGTGCCTGTAAAAATATGTAATGTTTCCGCATCGTTTTAAAAGCCTATAAAATCCCACCTTAAATAAGACAAAATCATACAATCCGTGTATTGTATGCAACGCAACCCCTTTTCACCGTAGATAATGCCCGGATAATTTCACACCATTAACCCTTATGTGGCGCGACATGTTCGCTACATTGCGGCAGTGTCGATGCAAATAACTGGAGCATAGCTAATGTCGGGCTCCCTAGTGACTCCTGCACCCAAAGGATGGGCAGGGATTTTCCCTTCAAGAGCCTCGACAACTTATAAACTGTCCATTCACCTCCGTGCAATATTTGAGGGCAGTGGGTCACGGTGCTTGTCCTGCATGATAGACTGCTTCACCGTAGAGAGTGTTTCAAGCGTGTGGAAGCGGTTTTAAAAATTGTCATCGATATTATCAGCACTTATAGCATAAAAAATTCGTTTTGGAATTCGGTAAACATTTTCTGTTTAATTATTTTAGAGTTTTCGCATTTTATTTATGAAGCGTGAGAGTTCCATTGTCATCCATAGGCTGATTAACTCACCTCTGTCAAATTCCTGAGGGTTCTTAAGTCTTTTCTCAAGAAATCCCAATTTTTAATGCTGACGGGAACTTAAGATTTTGTACAGAACAATAATTTTGACTGTGATGCTGCGCTGTACCTTTTAGGACTTCAATATATTCCCGGGGGTTATATCGAAACAATAAAAACTTTTTGAAATCAATTTTTGCGACTTCATCAACTTTGACTTATCACTCGTCTGACCGCAGTGAGAACTCCAACAGACCAACCGACAATAACATTATTTCTTCTTCCCTTCTGTCTGAGAAATTTTTATTTAATTTGATTTAATTTAATTTAATTAATTTAAAGCTTGTGGTTTGTAGTTAATTGTGGTATCTCCAGAAGCTGTATGATGATTTCTGAGATTTCTTTTTGTAATTTTGTATCGCTTTAAATGCCTTTTGATTTACACAAAAGTATCTTCTTCTTGCTTTTGTGAGATAATAAAACAAAAATGTTTCAATTACGTCGCTCCAACTTAATAGTTTGGACTAATACCGTTTTTACTGGAGCTTTCGCTTTAATTCTGATTAGATATCAAGAAATTATTGGATTACTAGAGATGTAAAAGAAATGAAAGCGTGCAAAGTTTTGGAAACATATTTAATGAAATCATAATCAAAACCACCGACAGTATACCATTTTCCGAGTGAATTAAATTTAGTCCGCAAACTATTAAACCTTTTCCGCAGAGAATTAACCTTTGTCCGGAGAGAATTAACCTTGGTCCGAAAACATTTAACCCTTTTCCCAAAAGAATTGACTCTTGTCCGAAAACAATTAAAACTTTAAAATAATTAGTATACAAATATTATAAGTTGCCCCGAATAGTTTCTTTTGAGGGAATGAAACAACTTATGTACTGGCAATATTTATCTACAGATACGTACCAAATTAAGTACGTGTAAACAATATCCCACAGAGTCGTTCTCATTCTTTGCGAACCGGATAAAACAGATTCTGGTACAATGAAGAGAAGCTGCAAACCTTAAGTACAGAGGTGCAGCATGCAGGTGCAAACGGGGTATGTTAGCAGCTCGAAGATTTCTCTCTCCTCTTTAAATAGTGATGACTTAAACCCTGATCGGTGCGCTTATCTATTACCAATGAACGAAGCTTTCCTAGAAAGACTCATATAAAAAGCCTTAGATATGGAAAAATTGTTACAAAGCAACCTCAATTCATGTACTCTCCAACCCATCGATCAAACGAGTGGGAACCAACATCCACCGCGACAAGAAATAAAAATGCTGGAGTCAAAAATAACTAATTCATACAAGATTTCACACATATGACCAAATGAAGCAGAAGAACGAGCAATTTTGGCAAAAATTATTTGCAGTTATTTTTTTTTTTTTTGTAAGTATAAGGGACACACAAATGATGAGTGCTTCAAGAGAAAAAGCACGCCATTTTGTTAGCGGATATGATGCTCAAGACTGCAGGCGGAAAGTTAATATACCTCGAAAATAATAACAGCTAAATCGTACCCAAATCACAAATGCCTCCTATCCTCCTGGCCTTAGAGTTTATAATGTGAAATTACGATGCGCTTTCTGCGGACGGTGGGGTCATTCCGTTTCTGATTACCAGCAAAAGTTACGCTGAGAGATAAGAAATTCAGGAAACGGGGACAATCGATCGAAAAGTGCCCGGATCGACTTCGAGCAAAACAGTGGATAAATTACCCTGGTACTTTCATAGCGGATGTATATCAGCAGTAAGGTGCAACTTTCATTAGATTTTATTACTAGTTTACTCTCGCACCGGGCGTTGTCCGAGATACCGTGATTTTACTTGCGTAGTAGATCCTTCATAGGAATGATAACCGAATACACCAACATCCACCTTATCATCTTCCCGTTTTTCCACCCCATCTTCCTATTCACCCATCTTCTAATCACCCATATTTCCATCCTCCCTTCTTCCCATCTTCACAACCTCTCATCTTCCCATCCTGCCATCTTCTTCTTATCTCTCAATTCTTTAATTTTCCCGTCCCCCAATTTTCAATCTTCTCATCCGACAAACCTTCCGTGAAATACAGTAGAAAGGTAAGGGATATGACTTTCATCCTCAAACACAGAGAGGTTCACATGGGTTTCATCCCAATCCGCCAGATGGCAGTTTACCTCCATAATTTTCCAATTTTATTCCATCCAATTTTACACCCTAAATATCAACCGATTTTAGCCAAATTCAGTATTTACAATCCTTTTGTGATCTGAAAAAATAGAAAAGAGTACTTGATGGAACTCCAATTTCAAAAATCAAAATTTTTATCACTTGTTTAAAGTTCCACGAAAGGGAAAAAATTTTTGTAGATGGGAATTGCTTGCTAGAAAATATTGTGGAGTGTTTCGATTTCGACGGTAAGGAAATCTCATCATCAGCATGGCTGAAGTCTAGTCCGTCTAGCCGTGGACACTCAACACAGCTTTCAAAAATTTTGCCCTTTATCGGCTTGTTTTTAATTACAAGCACGAATTTTGTATGGGAGCAAAAATAAATTTTGCAAAAACCCATACGAGGAAATATTCCTAAGTTTTCGTTAGCTGAAAAAATAGAAAAGAGTACTTGATGGAACTCCAATTTCAAAAATCAAAATTTTTATCACTTGTTTAAAGTTCCACGTATTAAAAGCCAAATATTGAGTTAATATTTTATTCCTTCTTTAACACTTATTACTTTAACTCTAACGAACCGATCGCTCTCCCTGCGCAGTCACCTGAAAATAGAAAAATTAGGGACGGATGAGTATTACAATAAATACTCAGTGGGTGGATACGCCCACACACACACTCTCATTCCGCCCTTGGGCTTTGGGCCTCCTCCCTGTGTTCGCAACATATGCTTTGGGCGACACACGCCCCACAGGTGGATTAGTCGGTATGCGTGAAGGGCTTCGGCAACTAATGCCCCACAAGGTCATGCTGGCAACATACGCCATTTGACCATGTGGTTTAGCCTTCACGGATACGAGGGGTAACATATACCACCGACCAATCCCACGGACGACAAACATCCCTGAGGAGACCGCGGCCCAGACGAGGGGAGGCACTTCCACCTTCACTACGGTTTTCTCTCAAACGTTACACCACATATTTAACTAACTACTATAAATACTTTCAATTAAAGAATCTAACTACTCCAAAAATTAACATTACAACACCACCCACCTGAATCCTTAGTTTTCTTCCACTTAGTGTTTACACTAATAATCAGAACTTCACTACTGCACCTTCACTCACTGAATGAAGGATGCGTTTCATAGTTTGGCCGAATAACCTCAGTCCCTTTCTTACGGGACCCAAACGAGGTTATTTGGCTGTCTACTTCTTACCTGTTTTAAAGCATCAACATGCCACCGTCGCCAGGATTTTATGACATACGCATTTCCTAGCTAAAGGCTGGCGCCTTTAGTTGAGTAAAATTTTCTAGATTTTACCTAATTACGACCTGAACTCACTTGAGTGTAACACACGAAAGGGAAAAAATTTCTGTAGATGGGAATTGCTTGCTAGAAAATATTGTGGAGTGTTTCGATTTCGACGGTAAGGAAATCTCATCAGCATGGCTGAAGTCTAGTCCGTCTAGCCGTGGACACTCAACACAGCTTTCAAAAATTTTGCCCTTTATCGGCTTGTTTTTAATTACAAGCACGAATTTTGTATGGGAGCAAAAATAAATTTTGCAAAAACCCATACGAGGAAAAATTTATTTATAAAGTATCAGTTTCCAAATGCAAATAACTTTATAACGGTACATTTTTTATCTGACAAATGGGTATTAATTCACATCTATAATCGATTACACATGTTTTTGTGGGAGTTTCATCTCCGAACCGGGTAATTGTTTAGGCGTAACATTTTTTTAACACCAGTATGAAACGTTTTTTTTTTGTTAAAACGCGGAAACGGTAAACAGGAGGAAGTTCATATGTATGGTGGGGTTTATGAAGGAGATCCTGGATCCTCCCCACATTGATATTCCACAAAAGCCTTGCTTTTCACGGTATACGTATATTCAGATCACCGTAATCAAACGTTATATTTGCAATGTCCTAATATTTTTACATATCCTTGTAATATATACAGTCCTCTTTACATTGATATCTCACACGTTTACACTACCACCTAAGAAAGTGGTAAAAATTTGAACCGAAGACTTTTCGAAAATTCGAAACTTTTGTTAGAAAAATTTTCGAAAATTCAAATTATCTTTACACATGCTAATAGATACGCCCACCCGTCACTCACCTACAAATTTGTATTCAAATATACGAAAACATTTCAAAGTTATAAGTAAGTCTAACAAAAATTAAGAATGAAGAAAATTTTTAAACACCCTATATGCCAATTTAAAGTAAACGTATTCGAAAGATCAAAATATTTTCTACACATTATTTGTACGCATAACACCTATTATCATACCAATTAACATTTAAATCCCTCTACAATTTAAAACGTTGTTGGAAAAACCCCGGCGTGGTACATTTTAGAACTATAATCCCCGAAAAAATATTACAATAATGAAAAAAATACACTTACACCCCTAGCGGCGAATTTTTGTACCAACGGTATAACATTCAATTATACATTTTACTCTATTTAATCGTGAAAATCGGAACAAAATCCGTTCAGTAGTTACGGGAAAAATCGCGCATAGACAGACGGACGCGGCAATTTTTTGAAAGTTTAATTGTTTTCGAACAAGGGTCAATCCTTTTTTACAAGGGTTAATTGTTTTCGGACTAAGGTTAATTGTTTCAGGACAAAGATGAATTCTTTCCGGACTAGGTTTAATTCATTTGGAAAATGCTATATTTCACAGACATTGGCAGTAATAATCGACCTACTAAATGTCACATCTTCAAATGAGCAAACTTATTATCTCAGAACTCTGGGCAAATGTTGCAAATGAATCTAAGGATTGCACCGATGCTGCGATGAACTTAAAATCGAAACCTCTTGTTCCAAATTGAAACTGATCAGATTTTTTTTTCAACACTTCGAATTTGTTTTATTATTTTTAGAAACTGTATTAGTCGATTCAACAAACTCTTTATGAAAACCATGAAGATTTTTGAATTCACAGTTTTCAAATTAAACACAGAAAAAAAGAAAGAAAAGAATAAGAAATGAAAGAGAAAAAACTATTTCTTACAAATTCAGGTAATTCCTTCAAAATCTGTTCAATTTAAACTATTTTCACTTTTTATTTTAATTTGTAATTCATTAAACTTGGTGACGTGCTGGAATTTCGTGAACGTCTACTACTGCAAGAAAGTTGTGCGTAGGGTGCAGAGACACCTTTCGGACTCCAGAAACGAAAGAATTTACGACCCTTCGGGGATTCTGGGCATCTTCCTTCATGTCACTCATGAAGTGTGTTCCATCAATGATTACCTTTTTGTCACATCGACTAGCACGCAACAGCAATAAATTATGTTGAATTCAGAGGAGTTAAAAGAGGAATTCATTGATTTTTGGCCCGGCAGATGCAAGATGAAGGAAGCTTTCCCCAATCTCAAGCAGTAGTGGGATGTTGGTAAACTGCAAATGCAAATTCGCTTCTTTGTGGAGACGCGTTTCAGTAGGAGTCGATACCTGTACCTGTACCTTTCTGTACCGGATTGGAATGCTTTTTTAATCCAGTTGGAGTTACTTTCGCAGCACGGGGGGCGCGGCTGACACACTGGCAACACAAATTCACAAGCATAGCTTAGGATTTGTGCTCCGGTGTCAGTTACAGTGGTTGTGGAGGGAGGAAACCTCAGCCGAATACATTTTCCAAATAACAAGAAAATGTACTGCCGCCGTGGAACTCAAGTTGATAACTGACGAGTCTGGGCAACGCCTTGAAGAAGACCATCTGATTATTACTACATCCGGCACCCGCACCCACGTTGCCAACGTCCTCGTCCATGGATGAATTTTTTCGTCAATCTCCTTTCTTCTCAAAGGAAAATACGGATGTTTTGGACCGAGTTCTCACATTCAAGGAACTGATTACTGCCACAAATAAGTTGAGACGGCACGCCTTTCTGTCGATTTCTGGTCTTTTGGAAGTATTTAATTTGGAAGTTGAGGGCCAGATAGACTTGTCCTACAGTTTTAGACAATTTTCTCTGCGCCTAATTCCAAAAAAGAAGGTCTCCGTAATATGGAAGAATGTAGGCCAATGTATACTACGAAATCGTCTGCAAAGCACCAGAGGCAATACTCGGTTCAGTGATTCTGTGATACACCCGAACTAGTTCTATTGCGATTTCGGTCGCAATATTTTCGACAATATTGCAGAGCTAAGCACTTAGTTGCTTACGACTGGCGACTCCT
>QYTT01086561.1:13337-24476 GCA_006980735.1 Dasypogon diadema
TCTAAGGCCATTTCTTCTTGGGGACTACGATTGTTCTCATCAAGCTCCTTCAAACAAACACAGTAGTTGCCTATAAATATGGGCAAACCTGACATTAAGATAAATTTCAAGTTAATAACGGCCTTTATTTACTCGGGTTTACTTAAAAAAAGAAAAACAAAGGAAGAAGAACTAATTCTATACTCCATGGATTCCAACCATTCTTTTGAGCTTTCATAACTCAGCTACTACATCTGAAGACTACTTAATCTACGCACACTGTACACAAAAACATGAACTGGACGTCTTGCTAGTGACCCGGTTGGAGGAGCTTTAATGTTGAGTTGGTCGCTACACATACAGTTCAGCACACTGACTACACAGAAGCTGCGGCATGTGTTTTTAGCATTGCGATCCAGGAACGATTCGGTCTGAAGTCCTTTTCGGAAAATTTAGAAATACATCAGGTATACCACAGAGTATCCATCTCGGCCCACTGCTTGTATCCTTGATTTCTATTCACTTGAGATTTGTTTGTTAAGCTGACAATGCGAAGATCTATCTTGTAATTTTGAATGGACTTCACTGTTACCTGTTGCATTCTGACTTTGAACAGCCAAGAACAACAACCCGAACACCCTGCTATCTGACTTTGTCTATGAGGTGAGCATACCAAATCCCATTTGATCTAGCGCTCATATCAGTCCCAGACTTGAATATAATCCACACATGTAGCGGCAAGACGTAGTGCATTGTCTGCGATGAGACGATTACATCTAAAATCGATTCTCTGGAGCCTGGACGTTTCAACGAAATCTCCGGTTTGATCCCTCGTAGATAAATCCCTACGCGTGATACCCGCTCCTCGAGCTTCGAGACAAAACCTAGCAGAACAGTAAAGTTTCGATATTTCGTCTTGAGCAGAACTATACAAATATGGAACACATTACCATCTTCTGTTTTCTCCGTTGACTGTGGGCTGCAGTTATTTAAACAGAATATGCACTTCCTCAACCTCCGAATCCCCTTTCTCCCAACCTCGCCTTCCTTACGACGGCTATGCATAGCATCATTTTCTTAATCCTTCTTCAATGGAATCTTAAGCTCAACTTCTGGGGCAATCAGGCGAGCTTAAACACCCAATAGCCATTAAGATACAGTCTTAGAGCCGCGGACGTTGCCACCTTTTTGATTTTTATGGTTGAATTATTGAGGATAACCTTCAACGCCAGTGTACTGGTGAGATGAATGCTCCCAAAATGCAAAGCAAGCACAGACGTTGTACTATCTCCATGAAGTTACAGTTGCTTTTATTTCCAAAGCCCTTCACTACACAATTTCAAATTTCAATTTCAATTTGAAAAGTTTTTCAAGTTAAATTTTCTTATGCAAATTATTCTAAAATTTCGATCCTTCTCATAATGGTATTCCAGATTGGACACTAATGTTTTTTAAATTGTTTTCTATAATACATGTGAATGCTCCGGTTTTCTTTTATTTTATCTTTAATTTGTGGGTATGTCGTGCGCCACTTTACCTACCCCTTCAGTCTGCTATCCATCAACTAATAACAAAACTTAATGTTAAACTTAGTTCTCAAGTTCTCCCCAATTCCTAATACTTTACTCCAGTCTCTGGTATTAGACCGACTATATGAGATGTTCTAGATGGTGAGCAATTGACACCATCAGGGTTATTCCCAGGTATCTAGGGCTCACTCATGACCTCCTTTTATCCTGACAGTTGAAGTAACTTGACATTGTTAATTTTAAATAACATCATTATGACTTAATCACTTTCAGGTCTCTTGCTTTTATGGGCGGACATATTGTGGCTAATATATCCCAGAATCGACAGACACTCTCCCCCTAAAAATTAGTAATTAAGGAGGCAATAGTTGGTTTGAATTTAAATTGAAATCTTTGCAGGTCTAGTCTTATATGATGAAAACAACGGAAGGATAAAACACATATAGGGCAGAGAATCCCTTTTCAGGGCGGTTAAGGATTACATTCGATAATAATTATAAATTACGGGTTCTGAGAACACAGGAATGTATGTACAAAGTGAAACTTTAATTAAATACAAATTCCACATTTTGCGTATTACAACGTTATTCAATTCTGCGACAAGACATCAAAAGGACGAAGTCTAAGTTTATCTCGTTAAAATTGGTCCGGAAATCAATTGAGTTTTTTAATTTATTTCAATTTTCCAGCAAACTTCAGGAACTAATAATTTTTAGCTAAGGAAATTTTTCCAAGGTCCGCAAGAGAGGAACGAAGAGGGCCGTAAGATTCAATGAATTATAAATACAGAAGCCAGTACATATTTATTTCGTTTGATATTTTTATTGTCATTTAATTTCGTAGAATTTACTTTGCAAAAATCCTGCAAAGAGATCCCAACATACATTGGTCGCACGCAGCTTCTAATACAACTAATACTCCACTGAAAAGTTTTTAATTTGAAATTTCGATGAGTTTGTTCCCTTGACTACTTTGAGGGCTGACTTCAATCAGAATCACTGATTTTCTGAAGACATCCAAATTCATGAATCAGAATTTCTTCATTTTGCGGCCGATGAGTGTAATGCTTACGATTACCACTGGAAATAATTTGTCAAAGTTAATGAAATGAGACGATTTCTCGGAATTGCTGTGACTGATTTGAGAAGAATGTGTAATTTGTGGAAATGAAATTATTCGTTTCAATAGAGAGATATATGTATATACAGCAAAGAGGCCAAGCTTTAGAAAGGTAAAGGAAAGACTGACACAAAAAACGCTCACATGTTCATTTTAAAGGACCCCAAAGGACTTGTGATTTATGAGAAACCATTTCGTACCATTACGACAGTTTGTTAAATTTTCTGATATCCAGTGAACTTTTGGTCAGAGAAATATTTTCTCTGTTCCTTATTACTTTACGATTACGTATTCATGAAACTTTTTTCTATGTGCAATCGCACATTAAGTCGGAGCGATCGAAAATAAAAAAATAAGTTGGAAAAGAATAAACTTGTGTTAACAAAGAGAACATGACAATATTTTTCTGATTAACTTTATAAAACTGTGAAATTGTTGTGACGTGATATGAGTAATGAATTTTGATTGGAATTTGCAAGTTTAATAAGCGTTTGAAGATCCAAAGAAGTGTTATTATATTGGTATCCACACAATACAAAAAATATATTCATTCCAAAATGATTTTTGCTGCCGTTTTTCAACTTTTGGGGTAATTTTACATCATCACTAGAGAAAATCCACTTTACGGACTGAGTACCGGTCTCCCAACAGCGACTATCGACTGAACTCCCTCCTCCTTCTCTGAGCATTTCAGGCTCCAGTCTAGAACTTTATTTCAAGCTTGGTCTCTCCCTTTTGTTAACCTCTGAAGCATTTCTCGTGGTCTTACGGTTCTTTGTGCGAAAAGTATACATCACGAATCTTATTATTACCTAGTAGTGTTTCACGTTCTCCAGCATGAACCTCACTATGATGTCTGGTGATAACCGGTTGATAACTTGATCGTATTTCCTGTCAATCCCTGGTCCAATCTATGAAAAAGTAATCTGCCATTCCATTGTTCTTTTCCCTCCCTGTCCCTGTTGCCATCTAACCTCTTTCTTGGCCTGCTTTCTATATAGGCTTTACTCGTCTTTGGGCTGTTGGTATTGGACATAATCCTGCTCCAGGCTATGAGTTTAGTTGCTGTCTTGTCAGCCGTACCTCCGATCTACTGTCCAAAGATGAGTATAGAATCAATCATTATTCCCGGAGTCGTGTGGCTAGTTTCGCCCGGAGCAGACGCATATCTCATCCGCGACTCCCAAGTTCCGTTAATTTGTACAATTCGTTCCCGAATTGAATTTACATAATTAAGAATAAAAAGTCTGCGCGTTTCTCTGTTTTTTGTGTGTCTACAGGGAAAACCAGCATCCGTATTGGTCGGCAATATAGCTAATCGCTAAGGCTGACCAGGTGGCGTCCTAACTGTTCTTTGTGTAACGGGACTTCTGCTGTGCGTTAGTCTCTAAGAAAAAGACAAGACAAGACAATCATTATTCCCAAACTGCTGGCTTCATCTTCGGCATTCGCTTCCCGCTCACTTCCAGATGCAGGACTGTGTCGACCTGCCGATCCTCCTCTCCATGAGTACGACTATTTCCATCTTGGAAACTGCCAGTGAAAGACCGTGATCAGCTATGTACGCGTACACTCGCCTCACCACCTGATTGAATTTGAGATGCGACAGCTCAACAGTGTACGTGAGTCGGTATCAAGACGTTGATGTCGTCCGCATGCCACACAGATATATTTCTTTGGGCATATCCAGAATCCAAACGCAAGAAACTGTTTAAGCAGCTTTTCACAGCTCTGATCTCAATATTGATCCCTGTGCTGCCCCTCTTTGTGATAGCGGTTTGGCACTGTGACGTACAGAAGCGAACGGTCACTCAAGTAATCCCGCACTATGCGGAGGAGGTATTCGGGAATATTGATCCTAGTCCCAAGTACATCTAAGTATTTCACCACTCAGCTGAGTTGAAGGTATTGCTGACATCAAAATCAGTCATCGAGAATGGCGGCTTTCCTCCTCCACTTAGCCCGCATCGTCGACCAACAACTTGACCGCATCCACAGTAAATCGACTCCGTCGGACATCATATTTAACTAAACTGAATGCGACTGGTCTACCCATCCTGCCCACTTCCCATTTGGCCACTATTTAATTTGAGTTTGATACTCTCCCGAATGATTTTCGTGATATTGGGGTCACGAACGTTAAATTTGAACCAGAAATTCAAGAAGTAGCTCTGTGAAACTGAAGGAAAAATTACCAACCTATGGGCGGGGATAAATCTGAAGATGAATCACCTAAACGTCCATAAAAGCATACAGAGGATGGTTGTCCGAATCCATGGTCCGTCAGGGATAAAATTCTACAGCATAATCTGCGAGACCAAATATAAAACCAAGTCCGAGGATGAGACGATGCTTGACGAGGAGTTCATCCGCTGGCAATGTCACACAGTAATGGACATCAGTAATAGTATTAATATCCTATCCTATATCTAGAAATTTTCTAACTCAACCTCCACAACTGCGTAAAGGCCCTTCGCTGCTTTATGTGGGAAAATTTGGTTGTAGCTTAACTTCAGGACCTCTAGTTACAGAAAGGAATGCAATTATGTTAGATATATAGAACAAATGCAGTTTGTCCTTTCCGTGCTCCTAAATACATACTTGAATCGCTTGAATTTTCTTATTTTCTTGCAACGTAAAGAACTTACCTAGTTAGCAATAAATCTCTTACAACCGCGATAAGCATGGCTCTTGCAAAATTTTATATGCATAAGTTTTCGGTATTTCTGTATAAATAAAATTACACACACTCGCATATAAAAATTATTCAAATCTGGTTCATTTAAAATCACTCCAAAGGGAGCAATTTATCTTTTTGTCCAAAGATCCAGGTACTGGAATGCTGCAATCTATATGGCTGATTAAGTTCCCTGGTCCTTCGAGCCGGATTACATAAATAAGTGCATAAAGCACTGACATGTAAAAAATTATAATGAAGGCAATTTTTATAGCTGAAATTAGAAAATACGTTCCTTATCCTTATTTTTCGCTAGGTTTTCCTGGGATTGGGATATTCTCAATAAACCCAAATATCACTGAAATGTCGCGTCGTACTCCAAAGCAAATAAGCAACCAGGAAATTCCACACAGTTTCATAATTCGCAGAACCGAGATGTTATTGAACCAAAGAATTGTTTTCATAGTGCATTAGTTTTGTTATTCAATTCCGACATGCAATGCAACACGAAATCTCCAGTCAACCGGTGCCATGCATTAGAGCTTTCCGCGGGCATTGTTTACACATGGAGCAAAGGTTTGTTTATATTGAAAGCCATCGTTCATGAATTACATATTCATGTCGTGTGCGGCTCCGTAGATTCGCGAAAGTTAAAATTGTGAAATAAGCTTTAATTGAACACCCAATATTTAATATTCGCGTAGAATTGTTCGCGATTTCTGCCTCGGATGCACAGGTAAATCTTCATGAACAGACAACTATTTACCAAAGACCAAAGCTTGAGACTTCCACTTGAAAAACTAACTGAACTAAGCCCATCCTTGGACTGTTATTTGTCTTTTTAAACCGTCAAAGCGTCTGGTTTACAGTTCAGTAGGGCGGTAAAAGTTAAGGGATGAGCACGATGAAAAACTCTGATGGTGGCGTTAATGGCAGGTTAGGTTCAATGGGTGAGCGGATGAGCTTTCGTGCCACTCTGCAAGTGTAGCCATGTCCTTATACTTCTTTGCAATCAGTTAGCTTTTGACTTTCGAAACGGTCGGTCACTTCAGGAGAGGTGTCCTGAGGCTGGCATTTGGTTAAGTCGAGCCCTTCGGTACTATTTACGCTATCACTAAGAGGATAATTGTGTCGGTCGGATTAGGGGTGGCGTTTAACCGGACGTTTTCAGGAAGGGAGGATTAACTACCAGTCGATTGTTGGTGCAGCATCAGCGACTCTGAACTTATCGTCTTAGCTTCTTGGCTAAAAATAACTTTTTATCGTCGCCTTAAGTGTTTTGAATTGGATTTTGATGATATTTTTGCGAGTGCATTAATAGAAAGTGGTTCTATTGAGGGTTTGGTGGTAGCAAGTGAAGGACCTTTGAAGTGCAGTGAGTGCTACTGAATTTGGCTATTGAGTTTTGTGCTGGTTTTGGGTCGAGTGCTTCTATTGCCACAAAGGAGGCTATCGATGGAGTAGCAAGTGTTCAACTGCCCAGTAACTCAGTCCTTGAAGGTAGTCATCACTCAATCATTCTATTTTTATAGCATGCCTCGGCGATTTGTGTTCTGCGCTAAAATACCGAAAGCGAAATTCTTTGGAACTGTTGACATTATTTGTCACGGTGGCCGTGGTGGTGACTTGTTAAAAAGGTAAACATCTCATACGACTTCGGACTTCTTTTTCTTCGGTGGTGTTTACGTCGCGCCACTTGCTAGCGAATCCGTTTATGATAAGGCTATCATTATATCACACAATTCTGTACTGTATATGTTTTTGATAATATGACGCCTTAATGGGGCCGATCATTTTGTTTTGAAGCGAGAATCATGTCGCCTTTAATAGATTCGTTCTGTACGCCAGCAATGGTTAGAGTCAAATTGCTAATTAATGTTCCGGGGAGATGTTCGCATGTATAATGTATTCATGAAAAATTATTTCAGTGCACTTCCAGGTTGGGCGGTTTCTCGTTCTCCATTTCATTAAGGCTCAAATTTTTATTATAGTGCTACCGCCGTGGATATTTTACACTGTTTGCTTTTGCATGTTATGGAATTTCGCTAGTTTTATTAGTTTAAAAAATTTAAGCTACTAATTTCCTCAAGTGCAAGGCTTCGATTTCGAGCACGGGTAGTGAAGTGTTAATGAAACCTGAATTAGTAAAATTACTGCTATTACTACAGAGGTAATTATCCGACTCGCTTAGTAACTTGTAAAGGAAATTCTAAACTGAAGGTCTACATATTTTGAACGTGAAAAGAATAAATTAATATTTTTGCGAGTTTTGGGCTACTCGACAATAGCTAACAAGTTCGGTAATGAAGTTTGCAGAAATTAAGTTAGCTGCAGCGTTGAAATCATGCGTTATTACAGAGAATAATGAGGAAAGTGGTCAGGATGTAATACTTTCAACGGAACTTCTTTAATGCAAATTTTCAAACCTTCCAGGTGGTTTTGATTAAGTGAATCTTTTTATTTCAATATCTACATTATTTTTGTCGTTAATAACAAATCCTATATTGATTTCAATAAACGCCAAATTCTTTGATGATTTATGATTTTATAAAAATATTCCTACTATTCCAAGTCATCACTTTCTTGAAGTAATCAAACAATTGGTAGCCTGAGGAATTTTTAGAAAATGGAGGATTTTTAGAATATCGAGGAGCTTGGTTAACTATTCTGTATCACTGATACAGTGTGTGATGTGGCATTATCATGGTGCTACCGGGTTCCACAACGATTTACCGCCGTGCCCCTCGGTCATTGTTACATCATTGAACATAGTGGCTGATTCTCTTGATTTGTAGATTATCTTGCAGTGGTTAGCTTTCCCAAGCAGTCTTTCATTCTCAACTGTATTAAACTTATTCAGTTTTAATGACAGGTAAAAAAAGAAGAGAGATGTATAATCATTCATTTCGTGTAGAGCTTTCGATTAATCTCGAAAATGCAAGGTTTTGATTACTGTGCGATAAATATATAATAATTTTGTGCATTACGGAAAAGTTACGTTGCCTTAAATAGCGTTCAAGAAATCATAATTTGTGAGCAACCCTTTGAAGTTGTCCATTTTATTAGACGAACTAAGCATTAGTATTTAGCAGCATGGAACTGTTAGCATTTTAGATTCATGGAACTGTTAAATTCAACACCAAAGTTAGTCGCCTTGCTCGTCACAATTAGGTCTTGCTCATTTAGAAATATTCTAGGAATGACAGCGAAAATATGCTCCACATTAGTGTACGGTTGGTAATAGACCAGTCATAAATTTTGGAAAGATCATGATTCATCTTATCAACCCAATCCTTAATTAAACTGATGGGTCCAGAGAAGTATACCTGCACATCATTAACATAAAGGTGAATATTAACATGATTCCAAATATCAGGAAGGTCGTTTATATATTAGCTGAACAACAAGGGCCCAAGAACTGATCTTTGAAGGATCCCGGATAGCAAAAGATGTGCATCAGACGAGTTATTACCAATTTGAATGCGTTGAGTACGATTGCACACGAGACTACTAACAAGTTTGAGTGCATAATCAGAAAATGGAAATTCTCTCGGTGTTTTTTTTTAGAGAAATGGAGCAGTATCAAAATACTTATATGACCCGAGTCCATTCTCTACGAATGTTCGACGTTATTTTACGCAGGGCTGACTCATTAGCTTCTTAAGCACTTTGGATAAGATACTATCAGATGCAATTGGTCCTGATAATATACTTACACGATTTATAAAATTTTTACTTTCTGATAATTTTTTTAATACAATTAATATCCACTTTATGTCGCTTTACTCTGTTTCCTTTTCAAAATCTTAGAAAAAATTATCTACAGGCAAATTCTTGAATGTCTGGAGAATACTAAATTCCTCTCACGTCTGATTGTCGACGTTTCTGATCCTTCCATATTTGCGAAATAGCCATTTTTCGAAACCTTTAAGAAAGACATCAGAAATGTCCTGGATCGGGATGTTATCAGATTTATCTAAAGTCTTCGACACTGTGGATCATAGACTTCTACTTTAGAAGCTTTATACAATACTTTGAGGTTAAGTACGAAATCCAAAACATCAAAGTCCCCAATTTCAAGATACCCAATTCCAAAATCTACCTTTAAGATCTAAAGTTATATTAATTTTCTTAATAAAATGACATGAGATTTTGGAGTTGGGGATTTTGAAATTTGGAATTTCGAAATTGGGGAGTATAAGTGTAGGAGTTCTGGCAAAAGCTATTCTAGAAGAAGTTCACACTGGAATTGGAATAGTACCACATAGATCTAATTCAGAGAAAAATAAAAGCGTAACAACTATAATTAAAAAAACAAAATGAAATACAAGTCAAAATATTAAAAACTTGAAGCATAAAATATTCCTATTGCAAATTAGTTTAACTGAAGATACACTCGTAAAAAACTTTTGAAATATATTCACATGAATAGGAAATTTTTTCTTTCTAAGTGAAATAAAAAAAACAAAAAAATTCCATTCATATGAATATTTTCAAGAGTTTTCTCCGAGTGTATTTTCACTTAGAAATATAATTAGGAATTGAGTTATTTTCGTATTATTTTCTTCAAAAAATTTGTCTTTATGCATTAATAAAAGTAACTAAAAAGAAAATTTTCTTTTAATTTGAAACCATTCTACTTTGATTTTAATGTAGGCGGAAAATATTCCATTTGTGAATTTCCAATCTGAGATTTTAAAATAAGGAATTTAAAAATTGGGGGGGGGGGTTCTTGAAAGTTTGGGGTGTTTAGTATTTCATTGCAGGGTATTTTAAGATGATTCCGATATTTGGTTCCAGTTCGTCAACCATTTTATTAATCATTGGTTCTCTCACCGTTTGCAGTCCAAAAGTCCGAGTAAATGGTGTGCAGACAACAGCTCTACCTCTTGTCGCGACGTAGGACAAAGATCGATATTGAGACCATTACTTTTCAGTCCCTTTATTAATGACTTATCGAATGTTGTTCGTGAGGCGAAGATCCATTTGTATGCAGATGATGTACAATTGCATTTAAGTAGACGAGCTCGAAGTTTGTATCTCCGCATAAACTGAGTGGCCAAAGCACATTCGGCTGCTACTAAACTCTGAAAAATCACGGTGCAGGGGGCTCAATCTCTGAGATTGACATTCCGAAAGTGTTATTAAACAGAGTGGTTTTTTGAATGCTTAAGGTCACCAGTATTGGTATTGTTTTAGACCAAATTACGGCGTGCTGTGATTACGATAAACCTCGAAGGCTTTGACTTTCGGTGAATATTTCATCACAAAATACGTGACCGAAGTTAGTTAGATTTTTGATTTTACCTCATTAAATTTTTGTAAATATGATCTGTACTGGTCTGGATGATGATTGCGCTCGAAGGGTTGTTTTCAAAGGCTGTACTACACGGTTAGAAATCTTGGTGTAAATTTTATAAATTTTCATATCTATATAGGTCCATTCAAAAATTCCTATTGCTTATATACATTTCAATCTTATAAAACTTTATTCCACAAATAGTATAAGAGCTATATTGAAATGGTATGTAGGGATTTATATCACTTCATGATGTTTTGGATACGAGAGGTTTATTAAACATATTTATATGTACAGGGTATAGGTTTTATATTGTTTTTGCATAAAACGTAAATATACTTTTGTCATATAAAATATATACCAGATAGGATAGACAAACTAAGAGTGTGTCATTATTCACCTGGTGAGTCAACCATACAGCGTTTTAGACCATTTAAATATCGAAACGAATCTAAAGCGGAATATTGGTAGCTCACCTTAAGTGAATAATGACATATACCCCTTGCTCCAATTAGTGTCTTTCAAGTTGCATATAC
>QYTT01086563.1:0-12990 GCA_006980735.1 Dasypogon diadema
TCTATATCTAACAGCCTTGCAATGATTTTTGAGAAAATTGTTTACAATTAAATCTTGCCTCAAGTTAGATCACTTATATCTGAATGCCAACAATACTTACCAAAGAAATAGGTGCAGTTCTTGATGAAAATTTACACTGATTTTTCCAAAGCTTTTGTTAAAATATCCCATAAGATTATTCTAACCAAATTGTCCCTGCTTGGTTCAAGTCTTATTTGGAAAACAGGAAAAATATCGTTGTCTTGAACGGCTTTAGATCAGATTCCTATACATTATTATCAGGTGTTCCTCAGGGCACAATTCTTGGACCTTTAATCTTCTTATTTTATATCAATGACTTGCCTACCCTTATAACAAATAACTGTTTATGCTGATGATGCCAAAATATTTAGTGTAACCTGTAGCATTGATGACTGGATATTAAAGTCAAAAACAGGCCTAAAATAGTGTTTTTTTCTGCATCTTTTTACATTTATAACTTTTTTTTATAATTATGTAATCAAAATTCTGTCTGTCTCTAAAATAGTTTTCATTAATAATTCGATTTTTGGTCAAAAATCACTGGACGGTCCTCTTAAAATAGCAAGTGCCAAAAACCAATCATAAAACGCAAATCTTTTCAAAATCTTTAGTAGTATGTTATGGGCTCATTGTGTGATGATCATGGTGCCTGCAAGACAGGGTGGTTTCAAAGCTATAAAGAACAAGTTTAAAGGGAAAATTACCGTTTTGTGAAATCCATTTGGTGTCTCCATATACTTTCCCAATTTTGAATGATTCTTCAATTGAGTTTGATAAAAAAACAATTATTGATAGTTACGAGTCCTGTAACGAATTCGTATTTGATGAGAGTGAAATGAGTATAGGCGGGAGGGTTTACTGGTTTCTTCCTGACGTTATCTATTAATTTGGGATGCTAGGAAAGAACGTAATGCCGAATTCAGAAAGAGGAACCAAAACGCAGAGATATTTTTGAAGAACGTTTATTTCATAATTGGCTTAACAGTAGTATTTTCCTAATATAGGTAATCGGATTGTTACCCTTGGTGATCTTCGGTGGACTGCAAAGTTAGTTTAGACTTAGTTATTAAAAATAAAATAATACTTCTCTTGTAAAGATGATGTAAGACAGATGGGGTGTGTCAAGAAGTTCATCTTGTAACATGCCAAATTCGTAAACCCGCGCGAAACTTAAAGTAACGTACCTTTTTTGAATATTTGAACCGATCTGCCTTATCGACTGCGCCTTATAAACCATTTTGGTTACACACAAATGGCTGCTTACAAAGGTCAATTCAAAGCTTCCGTGCAAATTCGAAAGCATTCCAAGAGGCGGGAGAGGTGAAATAAAGATCTCGGCAGCTTCTTCTACTTCTTCAACTAAGAAAGTAAAAAAAAAATCTATGTGCTCCATAAAAATGTGGTGTATTGAAAGTTTCATGTTGAGTGACGCAAATATTTAAGTTTTGAAAGTAAAAAAGAGGAAAAAGCAATAATTAAAAGTGATTAAAAGTAAATAAAATTAAAATCAGAGAAAAGAAAAGTTCAATTAAGAGCATGAGGCAGGAGGATAGCTAGTGAAACTTGTTAGAGACCCCTCACAGAAAAAGGGGTCTTTTTCTATATCGTTGTAAGATAAAATTGTGAAGTAAACGAATGAGGAAAGCTTACATCAGGTAGCATGCTAAAAGGTAGACAATAAGGACCGCATGGCGACAAACAAAGAAGAGGATCTGATGGAGTAACACATTAAAAGTAATCACACGAAGACGGAACGAAACGCAAATATATTAATAGATAAGTACACCGATTTATTAGTTATTTATAAAAAAACGTCTTATAGAGTATTGTATCCTAGTATTTATTTGTGTATTTATTTACATGGCATAGTTAAATAGCACTTAAAATATAGCTAGGTATGCATGCGTGAAGATAATTCAAATTTATTACTATTAAGGTTAATGAGTTAAACAAATTAAAGCGATTATATGGGGCTGTAAAAAAACTTGGTACTTTCGTCATTCGTGAATAGTTTGTGGCTCCGAGTTATTTACGTATAAACCATCAATATTCGATTTCCAATTTCTGGTCAGAGTAAAAATTTTCAAATCAACTGTGCACTTAGAACCAGAGATCAAAAGCTCTTCTTGACGCTCATACGCAAATCGAGAGATCTCACAAAATTTAACAATTTGCAAATAGCAACGTCATCAAAAGAAATATTACAACCTGAATTGCCTTAAAGGAAAATGGAGTAATTATCCTTTTCTATGTTGTATGAATTTACTTATAGACAGCGTGGCCAATTTTTCGGAATTTTTTTTTCTCGTTTTTCTCGTTATGCTTTTCAAAATCCTCAACTAAGCGTACTTTTACTAACCTATCACTAAAATAACTTCTGCTGGAAATTTTGAAAAAACATTGCAAAATGCGAGAAAATCCTTAAATGAGTTTCCCAAAATCGGCTAAATTGGACCCGCAGTTTATAGGTTTATGTTTAGTACTTACCTGGACCAGTTTTCGCCTCTGAGGATCTTTAAACACGAAATAACTCCTGAGATAACCATAGCCTCTAGACGACAACGAAAACTCCAAATAACTCTTCAGCCCTCCAAATTACCCGACTCAACAGTAGTAAAAATGGTTCGTCCTTAACCCTGAGTAAGTTAAAATTCCAATAATACTAAGAAATGCAACCAATAAAACAAATTTTCCGAAAGTAAACAATAAATGATTTTTCTGAAATTTTGTGAGAAAAACTGAAAATCAATTTTTCAAAAATTCAAACCGATTCAAAACTGATTGGCTTAAAATACGGGCTGGAAGCTCTGGTAGGCAAAGCGGGCGGCCATTACAAGAAAAGGCAAAAAAAGAGTTCGAGTGATAAGAAGAAGTGTTAAGAACAGGAGGAGCAGAAGATTGAAGAAGATTTGGTGGAAGCAAGTAGTAGAGGAAAATTCGGGGCATCGATAGAACTAAAGCAGAAAATAAAAACGAAAGGGACAACAAAGAGAGGAAGGAGGTTTTTAAGGAAGGTACATAAAGACGTTTGAAGAAGAAAGTGTTGTATGTGAAACAGAAAATGTTATATAACAGAAGTTGCGCGGTAGAAACAGTAAATTTGTGAATTTCTCCTTTTTTCTCTTTATTGAAATTGTGAACATATTTTCCATGGTTTTTCTGAGTTATTGGACTCTATAACTACGTGTCGCCCAAAATTTCGTCGGAGTACCCGACCCTTTTTCAAAGTTAGGCGCAGGGACTCGCTCGTAAGAAGTACATATATCAGATCAAATTTACTCTACACATTCTTCGCTTACCATTTTTTTGTTTTGTTATACGGTGTACAATTCAAGCTTTCTTCGATCCGATTTTCTGTTAGATGAGGCTTCAGAATCGATAAACTCTATCCAATGTTTCTTTTTTTTATCTATTTTCTTATTGTACAGATTGCTGTCTTTATCTCTTTTAATAACATTTGTTCTTGCTTGTGGCCTGTATTTTGGAACTGTTTCCAGTTTTTTTCCCTTTGAGAAATAATAATCAACATTTTTAATATTGGATCATTCCATACGAAATCATCAAATGGATGAAGCCGCACTATTTTTGATTTCCATGAAGCTTGGTAAGAATCTTCGTTTAGATGTCAAAAAAGTTGTAGAATTTTTTGAGTGCGTTAGTTTTGGCCCACATTCTGCAAAACACTGCAAAAGTGTGATCTTAATACTCTATTATTATTGGCTATCAAAGTCATTCAATTGTAGATATCTGAACGTTGATAGTTGCATGTAAAGCCACTGCTAATCTAGTTCTCTTTCAGTTTTATTTTTTTAATAGAAAATGATGATCGAAATAGCCTATAATGGATTTTTTTTGTATGATAAATGGATATGGTGTCCACAAAACCTTAGCCTATTAGGTTCAAAAGGAATATTGCTAGAGTCAGCTGAAAATCATAAAAAATAGCCAAGAACTTGTATTTCCTGCACAGTACACCTGAAGAAAAAAATTCTCTTAATTTTGTGTATTTTTTGAGAAACTAAGAAACAACTTTCTTTGGGCTTTTTCAGATGCTACCACCAGCGTTCAGATATCTACAATAGAACGATTTTTATAGCCAATAAGATTATAGTATTAAAATCACACCTTTTCAGTGTTTTGGTGATTGCGGACCGATATTGAGGCAATTAAAAAATTAAAGGACTATGAATTTTCTTGTTTGACTAATACAAAAGATCATGTGTTTTCTTGAATAAAAGCTAAGCTTTCATTTGCATGAAGTCAACTCAAAGGTTAACTTGATGAAGTGTTATACAAACTAACCAAGCTCCAAGTTATCTTGGCCTGACGTCACAAATTGTTGTAACGAGCTGAAGACGAAGACGAAGACTTGGATTGGAATTGGCCCTAAATTTCTAATTTATATATTTTAGATGAAACTGTTATACACATATTCCATTCCTGATGAAGCGTTTCCCCCTCTTTAGATCACAACAGATTTTGATTGGAAATGTGTTTAGTAGCAATATACCAATCATACAATATGTTACGGTTCTAATCATCTAATTTGTCACCGTTTCCCCTGTACATCGTCAGTGTACGTAAGCTACAATTATTACAGCTAAAGAAATATTATTGTTAAGTAACGAAAGTAAAAGTGGAACACCGCAATGTAAGTGAAGAAAATTGAAGTAGATAAAGTTATCTCAAACCTTTTGAAAACGACCGATAAGTCTGAAGTAATTATTTTACACGATGAATTGATAAAACTAAATAGCATTATCGACTTGCAAATCAAGATATGATGATTAATTCTATCAAAATCAATAGAGGAGTTGATCTGAGCGTGAGTAATGGCTTCTATTAATAATTACGGAACGAATATTATAAGATACTGTGGCTGGAATTGTTATATACCACTATCTGGGTGACGGAGGGATACTTCGACTTCATAAAAAAGCTTTATTATCAATGAAAAAAGCCAAGCCTGACATATATTTCACGCAAACTATTTTGTATTTCCATACTAGTTTAAAATGCGATAATAATTATCATGAGGTTAAAAGTGCTCAGTAAAAAGCTTCAAATTAATTTGAATAGTGTAATATCGAGGGCTTATGATGAAAATCCTATATCCCATATTTTTGTTCAAAAATTGCTTATTTCATTAAAAGAAAGACAAATGAAAATTAAATTAAAAATGGAATAGAGGGTTTTCACGATAAGGTCTCGATATAAGGGCAGAAACGATTCCGGTTGGGTCTTTTCCCAATTAAATTTTTTCTTAATCTGAAATTGCTTCTGTTTGAAAAGTTTAGGCAGCAGTTAAATTCTAAGTTGTAACGACAAGGAGTGAACCTAAAAGTATAAAGACTTTAATAAAACTAAAGGAAAAGCTTTTACAATAATCAAATTAAAGGGCTTTTTAGAACCAAAGAAAAATTAATTAGTATTCCTAAGTAAAATGGCTTCTTAAGTAATGATTAATTTTTTTTCTTCTTATCTTTATAATATTAAGCGGGGAGTTTGTAACCCAATCGGTCATATTTCAAGAAAATTGTGTGGAAGGTAAGGGTTATTTTCTTATAATAATTTTTTGATTCCCGAATCCATTTTGACGGAATTCAATACAATTGCAATTCAATAAAAATGGGTTAGTATTAAGCATAATCCTTACCAATTACCCTATGCCGTCAATAATCAAATAGCGGGTTTTTGAATATATGTACTATGGCTTTAGGACCAAGCATTTCACGTTTGACCAGTTCGTTGGCAACTTTTTTAATAAAAGAACGGCGGATTAAATTGCCATCGGATTTGATTTCTTTGTCTAAAATATGAATTTGTACCGGAAATATCCAACATACAGGGTGTATCTAAAACATGTTGCCAAACTTCACAGGCGTCTTGTGGACGTGAAAGCAAGATTTTTATTTTATACAGGGTGATTCAGATCAAGGTACCGTGGAGTATACCACATGAATCCTTCCCTAATGACTTACAGCCTCTCAAAGATTTTTCGTCTTTGAATATTCTGCCGCAACGGTGACCCAGACAATTCACTTTTTGGGTCGATCGTAAATACACTTTATTACCTTTCGTCGAAGAGCCGTTACAGGTAGCCGGTTACGGACTTTTGGTGTAGAAAGGCGACATCGGGCATCAATCTTTGTGGGGCTGTAACTCTTTAGGGGAGGCTTTTAGTGGAGGAGGGGTGGTAGTTTGTGGAACGATGTTTTTATCAGCTCACCTCAAGGAATCACTTGGTATACCCACGGTACCTTGATCTGAATCACCCTTTTTGAACATGTGTCCGAAAATACATCTCCTCCGAGCTGGAGGGTTTCGAGATATTGTCAATTTAAAATTTAAAGCTGAATAGATATCAAAGTAATAGGGCAGAATTAAGATGTGTTCCACTCCATTTTACGGTACAGATTTTTGTTTGCCGATTATTGTCAATTTGAAATTTTATATCTTGTTTTGAGTGACTCGTGTATGCTATTTTGCTGAATTTTGTGAGAAAAATGTGGTTTACTGCACAGGAAATGGATGATATTCATTTTACTTATGTATGATGGTGCCCCGTTGTATTATCAAGTGACTGTTCTCGAATTTTTAAATAATTCTTACCTAGAACGTTGGGTAGCCTGTCCATTGCCATGGTCAGCCCGATCTCCGAACCCCTCAATTTTTATTTGTGAGGTCACGTTAAAAGTTTAGCATACACTGCACAAATCCCGAATATCGATATTTTACGTCAACGAATTGAAAACACTTTCACAACCATTCGTAATACGCGCAGCATTTTTGAAAGGGTACGACAGTCAATGAGGCGAAGAATGGAAGTATGCATTGGCACAAATGGTTCACATATTTGAACATTTGTTGTAGTTAAAACTGTAACTAAAAATAAAAAGTAGTAAAAAATGTGTGGTTTTTCTTGAACCAATTGAAGTCCTCTAGTTCGGAGAGGATGCATTTGCGAAAATATGCTTATGTAAAAAAAAGTCTTATTTTGACGTCTACAAGATGCCTGTACAATTTGGCGACATGTTTTAGATACACCATGTATAAGAAAATATCGTCATAGGCCAGCGCCAAAGTGACATTTTGTAGTAAATGTTTGCATCATTTGGTCGCATGCCACGTGTCAACTCCTTCTGTCATAATTGGCTTTCGATGGCGGCCAATGCTCAGTTCATTGTTATGGTGCTTAGTACTCAAAAATATAGGAAAATGCGAATCTGTTGCAGATTTGCTTCGCGTAAGACAGAGCTCAAAACGAAGAAGCTCTCTGTTTTTTCGTACGATTCCAAGCAGAGTTTGTTCGCGTTTCAATAATTCCAAAGCCAACGCATGAGAAGTAAAAAAATTTTCTGTTGTAATGTTTTGACTAAGAGACCTTTAGTAAGCTCTAAAACAACTCGATTTCCTTGATTGTCTTCTGGTTGACAAAATTTGGTGCTTTTCTTAGTGTAAACTAGATATTCCATGCGTATGCGTTACTAATATCACATACAGGTCATATCTTTGTATTGCGTAAATAGACATTTACCACGAAAAGCCACAACTTGTTCATCAACCATTAATATTCGAGCCTGGATTATAACATTTTGTCAATGCATTTCTCCATTTATCAAAAATCTCATCAATAGGCGTGAGATTGTCACGCATTCACCGATTGACTTTATCCGTTTTACATTCAAATCTCAAACACGATGTAATCATTTCGAATTGGTATCGAACCATATATTACTTTCGATTGGAGGAAGAAAGATTTCGAATGCCGACATGCATACGATGATGCAAAAGTAGTTGCGCCTAAAAAATCAGTAACACATATTAAAAACAAAAGAAAAAAAATAAGGAGAGTCTCGCTAGAAGTTAATGGAAATTGGTAATGCGTCAATTCTATGCCTGCTGGATTTCACGAAAGCTTTTGATTCTGTAGATCACTATATATTATGCTCGAAGTTGAAGTGTCAATTTGATTTCTGTAGTGCGGCTGTTAGGCTTTTGTACTCTTATTTATCACTTAGGAAACAGGTTGTTGTGGTTGATACACAGTATTCAGATAGTAAGGTACTTAACTATGGTGTTCCTCAGGGATATATTTTGGGACCTCTCCTATTCGCTTTGTACATTAATGACTTAGTTTCAGTTCCCAAACACTGTTCTATCCAATTGTATGCTGACGACGTCCAACTTATACTTGCAACACCCATAAATAATCTGGTTGAAGGTATTGAAAAATTCAATAGTGACCTTGTATACATTTCAGAGTGGGCCAGTAGAAATAAGCTAGTCCTTATTCCATCTAAGACGCAAGCTATTTTAATTAATCGACGCCGGCTCGAGGTATTTGGTGTTCCTTTTTTTACTAGTCAATGGTGTTGCTGTACCTTATGTTGATTCTGTAAAGTACCTCGGAATGATCATTGATTGTACACTCTTCTGGTCTGAGGACGTTAATGGGATCATTAGTAAAATCTGTGGTAGTTAAAGAAATCTGTGGCGTCACGCACTACATACACCACGAAGTATTCGCCTTCAATTGGTAAGATCGCTACTTATCCCAGTAATCACATATGGAGACGTTGTTTGTGGGAAACTCATTGTAGTGGCTGTCATACCAAACTAAATGTAGCATATGATTTTTGTTCTCGTTACATTTTTAATCGTAGTAGATACGATCCAATCTCAGAATTTAGTAAAAGAATTTTGGGTTGTTCGCTTAATAGTTATACCAACTTCAGGATATGTTGGATGATGTATAAAATAATTAACAAACAGTGTCCTAAATATTTACATCCATATGCAAATCTTTTATCAACAAGGCGATTGCATTCACTTTTGATACCAACACACAAATATCATTTTAGTAACTGTTGCTTTTTCATCTATTGCGCTCGACTTTGGAATTTCCTACCACTCAATGTACGGATGTTGGGAACTGCGGGTAGCTTCAAGACGATGGCATTCAGATACTTTTCCTCTTTATAATCTCTTCGTGTAGATCTTATTATATAGTGTATTATTATATAAATTTTTAATATGATTTCTGTCGCCTTTTTTCATATTGTTTAGATATTTGAAAATTTTCTTTTAAAGAATTTATATTGTTCTTCCTTCTTTCGTATTTTCTTAGTTTAGCTTTTGACATTAATACTGTGTTAAGGAGTAGAATTTAGTTGGAACTATTGTACCCAAATGTGCTCTATACTAAACAGTATTCTGTCAAAATTATCTTCATCATCGAAAGGGTTACAGGGACGACGCTAACTTTCAAAAAGACATTCTAAATAATTTGTTTCCTCCCTGTGTCCATTTTGACAAAAACAAAGCAATTTCTAAACTGATGACGTCTCACACTGCTCTAGATGTAAAGTATAGAAGGCATTTCAAAACACCAAAATAAAATCAACTACAATGGTAAGCATAAGGGGCTCAGAATGACAAAGAGAAGAGAAAGTGCCGAATTTCTTTACCCATTTCGAAGGCCGAGTGGACTGAGGCGCACGTCTGCAGATTTCCTCCTCTAAGGGAATGGGTTCAATACCTGCAAAACACCTCGACAATTTATCTGGGTACCAGTGGTGAAGGCAATTTTACTGATGAGAATTGAACATGCCCCTGAGATGTTGCACAGTAAAATGTTATACCAAAAATTGTGGCTCACTTCAACATTTGTCAGGTTAAAATTTTTCAATCTGTTCTTCCCTAATTTCCCCACGCTTAAGCTGTGTTGTGTGCATTACAGGGTTGTCCTTCCTTCTTAGACAATACCTTAAAAAAAAGATTTTAACGGAAATGTGGCAATACTGGGATGGTATGATTTTTGATACCATATAGAGAAATAGGGCGTATTTTTTTAGAGTAAATTATTTATTCTAGAAACATAAAAGTAAAGGTATTAAAGTTGATGCTCAGGGCAATAGCGCTAATATTTAGCAAAGCTAGGAAAATATTTAGTTCACATTCCAATAAACGGAGGTGTTCAAGAAACAATTTCACATGCCTTGCATGCATACCTCCATCATTGACAGGCATTTAAGAAATATTATTTTACAAATAAAATTTTCAGTAATTGCATCTAAACACTTTTGATGTAAGCGGGTTTGTTTAAATAAGATGCATACGTGTTGCATTGAATCTATTTCTGCTAATGTGACTGATGATATTCTTTGCATCCAAGCGGCATTTTCGACTGAATTCATTCTCAATTGAAGACTTTCTGCATTCACTTAATGACAGATTCGAGGTGAGATATGCTGAATTTCAATTAGAATTGTAAAACACATTCTGGAATTTGAAAGCAATACGAATGTTTGTTTTACACGTCCTTATAGGTGTCTATTTTTGCGGGAGCTAAAAATATATTTATATATTTTCTTGCAGTTCTTAGATATTAGGTCATGGTTAAGATTTAGATAAAAATGACATAATTCGATAATCTACATGAAAAAGATGAAGAAAAAAAATCCTCTCAAAACTATTTCGATGTGATGATTGCATTCTTTATGTGTCGCGAGCCAAAAAAAACATATTTATCTTTTTTAACAACCACAAATTAGTAAAAGTAAAAACTGAAACCGGCATTTAATGTTGCAGAGAAAATGCATAAATATTGCAAGCTATTATAAAATGTCAAGAATGTAAGAAATACATCTCGAAGCGAATTAATGGGCCAGCAGTGGAAGAAATGAATTATTAAACGAAGATACATACGTAGGTATATATATACTTGTCAAGCAGGTTTGGGAACAAGCCCCGTTGTGAATAAAACCATGCGTAAATTATGAATTACGTCACTTTGCATGCAATTGAAAGTGACGTGCGTTATGTCCTATATTCATTCTTTCCTTTAAAGCAGTACAAGCTACCCACGGTTTTTTGTAAGCATTGTAATCACCTCAAGATTCAGTCCACCAAATTGCACTAATCGCGTAATTTTCCTGTAGTAGTGCGCTAATTGATTGGATCTCCAAAAATAGAAGGCCTTTTGTAAGGCGGTAGAAAAACATGTCAGAAAACTAATTTGTCATACACTGAGGTACATTTTGAATAAGGGTATACTGTCTATGTATCCGACATGTAGACAATGGTGCCCTTGTACTGTACGGTCAAAAGTATCTTAGAAGAAAATTGCTTTCTCACACAAATATTTAGAGAAGTGCTGTGCAGTGGAGAGTAAGAAAATTTTCAAAGGTGCTATGTAATATCTTTCAAATCGTAGGTGGAACCAGTTCCAGCTGGAATTGAATGAGTCTGGCAGAAAGTGTAAATTATGCGCCTGGGCGTTAAACTTGTTCGGGTTCATTCTGAAGGTAACCATGCTGATTTTATAGCACATATCAACCTCAGGTTTAGTGGATCCAATTAAAAGAATCACGCATACAACAAGGCCAGATAATTAGCGAGATAATCAAGATTACTTTTACGACAAGCGGCGTAATCAATTATTAAAATGTAAGAAATCGTTTTAAGCGCCGAAGTGCACGTATACATGCATTTGTTCCAATTTAATTTACATGAATCAGATAATAGTCGAATAGAAATTCAGAACAATTGCTCATTGATTGATTGTGTTTCCCATTAGAGTAAAATATCTGAGAATTATCGGATTAAAATTTACTCTATTCATGCAGATAGAGATAGTCAACAACACATCGAGGCAAGTAAATTATGGACGCCATAGAAGTGCCTGCTAGACAACTCGTCAGACATACTTAAGACAATGAAATATAAGCCGGAAATCTGCGGTGCGTAAAGTGATGATGTTTTAACGGAACATTGCGCCAAAGGTAAAAGAAATTTTCCCCTATGTACGTCTGATTTGTGGTGACTCCACATATGTCACAGATCAATTACAGTGATGAGTAGATTTACCTTTGAAATGCACTTCAAACATTTAATATTTACAGACATTTGTGTTGTTTTGTTCCTGAAATTAAATCTTACACATATGGCTTCAGAAATGATTACATAATGTTACTTGTGTACGGCAGATTACGCACCATTGTTAACATAGCTTTAGTATCTTGGACAAATTGAATAGAATAAGAATAAGAATAATTTATTCAAGAAAACTGTACATAGGCCTATCCGAAATGTGTACATGTACAAATTATAAATTTAATAACTTAATTTGTGTGTTATCTAAGCAATCTAGAGATACGGTACTTTATATAAAATATGAGCATACATGACAATACGTACTCAAATTTAATAAAGTTTAAATGCAAAAAGGGAAAAGATATAGTTTAATATAGCAAAATTATGTAGGGTAAAGTACCTAGTAACGAGCACCCTTAAGAGAATTTCAGCTTTCCGATGTACATTTTTACTAAACGATTACATTATTACTTTATCAACCGACCTGTTCTAGTTTCTCTGTAAAGTTATGGCTTACGATTTGACATCAGAAAATGATTTTAAATTATGATTTTTTAGAAAAGAAAATAAACGTAAAGGCCCTACGTACCAGTAACGAGCATCCTGTAACCAGTTACGAGCACCCCTAAAGTTTCAGTAACGAGCATCCAGATCTTCACGTTGGAAAAGAATTTGTAATAAGTTTATTTCCTATTCAAAGAAAATGCTGAATTAGGTTGGAAAATTGGAAAAATATTATGTATAGTTTCATATTTTTTATTTTTTAATTATACAAAATTAATATTTTCTTATTTAACTGTTTTCTGGAGGTACTTTATTTTCTTTATTTTCACTTGAGTCTCTTTTTAATTTGATGCGGTTCTTATTGTCCACTTTCCCCGATGTCCTTTGTTTCCTTATTTCTAATTCCGTTGTTGTTGCTTCAATCTCTACCCTGATTTTTTCTTCTACTTCCGTATTTGTTGATTCGCACAATTCATGGATATCTTCTATGTCTTGCCTGTTTCTCTTATGTGTTGTTGCCTTCTTCTTAGTTTTTCGTCGCACTTTTCGTGGTTTCTCTGCTAACAATTTTTCTTGCTTTTTCCGTTC
>QYTT01086563.1:33148-46457 GCA_006980735.1 Dasypogon diadema
CGATTCAACCGATTCGGAAACTTGGCAGAATAGGGGCCGGAAGTCCCAATAGTGGCACCTTTTCTATAAAGCTTCGGTACGTGAAGCGGGACGTGCTCAGTTTTGGAGAAAAAGTTGAGCGTGCAAAGTGTGAAAGGTGCAGGTTTGAGAAGAAAAAAAAAACGCCAAGAAAGAAACGTGAAGAAGCAGAAGAAAAGAAAATCGCCGAACGTTAAGAAAATTACTAGGGACGAATGATCGATTTTGAAGACGAAATCATGAGGATGAAATTGTGGACGTGAAGGAGGAACACCAGGAGAAGCAAGTCCGGGGAAGGAGTTAGGCCGTGGAGTAGTAACACAGGAAAAAAGATTTTGAAAGATAAGTACCTTTCGTAATTCCGACGGTAATAGTGCCCTACCTTGTCGACTAACTTGAGTTTTTTTGTAAACACCACCGTAGAAATTAAAGTGAGTGAAGTGGATTTTTGTGGTTTCCTTTTTTATCTTGGTCAGGTGATTTTTGTTTAGTGGAACTAAGAGTTCGTGGATTCTAAAACCACGTGGCGCCCAACGGTGGCAAGGAAAATACGCGCACAGGTGAAGAAGGTACGTGTAACAGCCATCTAGATTGCAGAAGTTCCATAGATTTTCGCTTGCCTAAATTGACATCACCGATGGCTGATACAGTTTCCAGTTGAAATTAGTATTGTTGATACTCTCTGTCTAAAATCCAAATATGTTGACATTTATTTCCTTTTGATGACTTAATTTGGTGTTAACACTGTCATTTCTCTGCCAATAATCCTCCAGTAATAAGCACTGCTGCTGGAATTCGTATATTGCTATGCCACCATTAACTATTTGTTTCTTATGATAGCGAGCTTAGGGATAAAGAGGTACATAACTATTTAACATGAAATATGTTTTGATTCGGTTCGGTTTTATACTGATTATTTAATAGTATCAGTACTTAATTAAATACCAATGATATATTAAATTTGGTATGCGAGAAAATCAAGTTACCTACGTTGCAAAATGAATGGGACATCACCCTAATTGCGGCATAAGATGCACTTCTTTTTGAAGAAGCTTGATTTTAGAAATCGCAGCTTGGACTGTTTTTTTTTAATCCTACCTCCAAGATCAGTAGTTGCTTTTTCGTGATTATTTTGAATCGTTAAAGTGTGAAAAATGAAATTCATTTCGAATTTTTCGATCTCAATTGTTTCAAAAACAATTTCAACTCATTTAGGTATGTTCGATGCCGGAAAAGTTCTTTTTAGAAGACAACATAACATTGCGACATAAAAAGCTTCAAAAATGATTTGGAAAGTTTTGGTGTATCATCTTTGCTTGGATCGTAAAACCAAAAACTTGCCACCACATAAAAATTACGACTTTAATTCTCTTCATTATTTCTATTCTCTTATTTCTTTTGAATTTTTTGTAATCATTTCTACAATTAATTGATGTCAGCTTCCATTAAAACTTTATGATCCAACTCAATTTGATGGTCAGCATCTAACCATCAAACACGAATATTGTTGTCAATCCGGGAACAAGTTACTTCCATTTTACCATCTTTAATTCTTTTCGTGACAGTTTTGCCTTTTTAATCTGTTCTCAGAAAAAGGGTTATAAAAATAAAAACCCAAAATTTGACATGCTTATCCTCCGCATCCATTCATATGTATTTTTTTTTTGCAATTGTTATGACGGCAACCAGCGGCTGTTATATGTTTCTTCGTGCCTTCTTGGAACCCAGACTGGGGTCAAATCTCAAATGGCTCTGAACGAATTCACATGTAACTGTTGGTGCCACTTTTATATTATTTGGCCAGCATTAAAACCGGTTTCAATAATTCGCGTTCGATGAACTTGAGATTTATTTTCGAGGAAGCTTTCAGTTCATCTTGTGAATCAAGGTCGCCTAATATTATCTAAGATTAGCGGAACACCAAATTGAAAAAGAGAGTGAAAGTGAATTCTAGTCACTTTCGGAAAGTGAGTTGTTTACAAACCAAGTCAGGCGTCGTTTTAAATAAAAACAAAAAAAAAAAACAATACGACAGCAGATCAAAACGAGGACAACAACATGCGGAATCGCACTTCCACCTACTTCTTGTGCTAATTTAGTTGATTGACTCACATAGTCACATCTTCCAAGCGGTAGTGAGCGGCTCCCCATTCAGCAGTTGAACTAGTGCCAATTGAAAGTTCATCCCAAGATTTTATTAGACATGTTGACTTTTACTATCAACTTGATGCGGATCTAAGACTTCCGAGATTGTTAATGTAACGGCACATCCACTGGGCCATCGCAAAATGAGCTGATATAAGTGTCCCGATGATATCACCTCTTTTATTGGCGAATATTAGTGATCAGTGATCGCGCGAATGTGTCATAAAATTCACTTAGATCAGTCTCCTGGGTTGTCGGCACCTTGCCAAGTTTACAACAAACAAGCAACAGGTGAATGCCAAAGCTATTTAAGTACTTCCTGCGCGAATGCTTCTGCAATAATACGGCCATCAGCCCAGCGACCTCGTAGAAATCATTATGTCATTGCTTTACGTTACCTCAATACTATCCAGTAAAGTAACCACAAAACCTGGTCTTTGGTAGCTATAGTAGCTCTAGCCACCCGCCGCATCTGAAGTTTGTATTTTACACACAATTGAGTTCTCGTGCCCTGCTTTCGGAGCCAATTGATAGCTCACAATGCGGCGCTTCGCTTTTTGTTGTAAACAATTACATCATTGTTTGAACTTGGATTCGAATCACTCTCCGGTGCAGAATACCGCAACGGAAAGCATATTAGGCCTAATATTGTTGCATCACGCTTGGTCAATTGTGATGGCGGAACATAAATATTTTCTTCAGTTTCTCTTTCCACTGCTGTTCATGCTGCTTTCCAAGAATGCCATTATCCACTGAGAAATGTCATAAATCTCAGTTTGAAGTGTATCGTTCGTAAGGGTATTGTTTTCATCAATATATCACTTTTGTTATGATAAGCATAATTGGGTTCACTATGTAAATGAACTTGTTTGTATCACCATTTTTCTGAACTAGATTTGAGCTGGACTGCAGAACTAGAAGAAGAGTTGTTTGTAAATAACTACAAAGCTACTGTTTAATTAGTTGGCCTTTATTTTCGCTCAAGATAATTTTCATTACGTTAGACGGTTTTGGATATGAATATCTTATTAAAAATTCTATTCAACTCTTTTTAGATGATAATGAACACTTTTATACTTTTTTTCTGCAAAAGTATGAAAATAGTCAAAATTTCTCAGAACAGGAATAATTTATTAATTTAAAAACAATTTTTTTTTTTGAAAGTTGCCTAAGTTTGTGGCCACACCTAATACAAATTTTTATCTTATGTAATTTATTTTTAATCCAATATACAAAGTATCTAAAGCAGGTTGAGGCGCACGTTTGTAGATTTCCTCCTCTGTTGACGTGGTTCAAATCCTGGACAGGGCGCTGCGATATATATGGGTACCAGTTGTTGAGGTAATTCTACGACGAGAATTGTACGTGCGAAGCCGCTGATCATTATTTTGAAATATAATAAATTCATACCAAAAATTGTGGTTCACTTGCAACATTTGTTAGGTTAAAATTTCCCAATCTCCTCTTCACTAATTTCCCTCCGCCTAAGCTGTGCTGTGTACATCATAGGGTTGTTCCCTGAATTTAGGCAATACCTTAAAAAAAACTTTATTAGGGCGCCCCTTTTGCTGTCCCACGTTGAAAATTCAAACTGTAGATGACCCAATCTTTTCTTTTTCTTCTAGCCCAGAAGGTGCACTTCTCGGCGAGGTACCAAAAAACATTTACCCATTTCCGCATTAAGCGTTCACACATTTCAGAGAAATGTGTTAAGCTTGGGCTCCCCGACAAGCATGCAAAATTATTAGTAAGGTTAGGTCAATCAAAGAATCAATCAAAAGAAGTTATTATAGTAGATTAAATATTAGTCCAGGAAATATTTAATGTTAGCAGATAGTTACAAAACTACATGAAGGCGTCTCTTAAACTCATTCTTAGACAGATTCAAGTCAAACTGTTCTGCAATGCGGTTCACCACCATACACATGCGGTTAATAGGTTCATGTTTACCATAGTTAGTTCTAGAGGAGTTAATGTGCAATAGAAGGACACTCCTCAGATTGTGGGCATTAGTTCTGAAAGATACCCTTGTTAGCGTTCAAAAGCTGATGAACAAAAACTATATCTGCAACTCTGCGACGCTTCTCCAGAGAAGCCAAGCCGATGAGATTTAACCGGCGGGAGGACCATAGGATCGTCCCAAGGCAGATCTCCGAGTGCAAATCTAATAAATTTGCGCTGAATCGACTCGATGCGGTCGATGTGCACAGCGTAGAATGGATTCCATACCTGAGATGCGTTCTCAAGCAGTGGTCTGACGAACGAACCATATAACGTCAATGAAACCTGACGATCAGAGAACTCCCTGGACCAGCGCATAATGAAACCAATCATGGAATTACCCCTACAAACCATGTGATTAATATGGGAGATGAAATCAAGTTTAGACTCAAGTTTCACGCCAAGGTCGACAACAGACCGCACACGAGGGATACTGTCCGTGACAAAGGTGTATTCATAACCGATAGTATTACGCCTCCTAAAGAATGACATGAGCTCACATTTATTTATGTTAAGTTCTAAGTTATTGTGTTCACACCAAGAATGGAAAACGTCCAAGTCCGTCTGAAGAAAAGAGCAGTCATCAATGTCTTTGATGAACTTGAAAATCTTCATATCGTCAGCATAAATTAACACGTTAGAATGCCTCAAAAGTTGAACGATAACGTCAATGGAAAGCACAAAAATGAGAGGGCCGAGATGACTACTCTGGGGCACCCCAGACATGGCCTTCGTCATCCCAGATCGAGCACCACGAAAGACCACCTGATATGACCTATTGGGCAAATACGACTGAAGCCATCTTAAGAATAGAGTCGGAAAGCCTAGTTTCCGCAATTTAAGCAAAATAACCGAGTGCGACAATCTGTCAAAGGTTTTACTGAAGTCCATATAAATACAATCCGTTTGCAGGTTATTTCCAAAACCAGATATTGTCTTTGAGGTAAATTCCAATAGGTTTGTCGTAACAGACCTGCCCGATACAAAGCTGTGCTGATTGGATGAGATAATATCCTTACATTGCGAAGACACCTGATAAAGAATTATCGGCTCCAATAGTTAGGGTATGCAGGACAACTTCACAATTGGTCTGTAGTTGGAAATCTCGTTCCTGTTACCTTTCTTGTGAACAGGAATAATTATTTAAATTATCCAGCAACCCCTCCCGAAACTACGTTTTGGTGAATCGAAACTTTTCTTTTACAAGTTCCATGGATTCCCAATACGTCTGGGAAAATCGGAGACACTCTGCCAACTCCACTGGAATGAACAGCTTCTCTTCTTCACTCTTCGTCTTTAAAGGTGATCCCTGACATTTAAAAACACTCTCGAAAACCTTGGTGAAAGAGATTCAGAATTCAGATTTCAGCAATAATTACATTGTGAGTACCAAGTTGCCGAAGTTTAGGTGTATCCGGTTTCCAGGAGATCATTTTGAAAACATTCGTAACATGATTTTTATTATAATTTTCAAAAAATTGATCGAATTGTTGGGACTCGGATTAGTATGTATACGGCAGGCGAGAGCATGCTCGCTCTAACTGATTGAAACACATCAAATTTTTACAATTTTGGAGTTAAGGTAATCCCAAAATACCTGAATCTTTATCCATTTTAGTCACCTCAATGCTCGCTTCATGGTATACTCAAAATTTTTGTAAATCATTCTTCTACCTCCCCCGTTTAAAAAAATAATTATTTTAAACTTGTCCAAATTAAGTGTCAAGTGTCGCCTACAGAGGACACAGGTTCCACTCTTATAAAGGGTTCGGAAATTTATGAAGGCAATTTTGCTAAGAGAGAATTGTACGTGTGCAGCACACAATAAAAATTGTGGCTTACTTGCTGAAACATTTGTCAGGTTAAAATTCCCCAGTCTTCACTCCCCTGAAATTTCTCTTCACTTAAGCTGTGGTATGTTATTCATTTGTCTTCCTCGAACTCTGGTTGCTAAACTCGAAAAAGAAATTTCGTGACTTTTTTACTTACATTTTATTTGTATTTCAATAAAACACCTGCCTGCTTGTAGTGAATTCATACGGTTCAAAGAAGCACATAAATTACTATTTTAAAGACTAGAACATGAACAAAATGTATCATTTTTTCCTAATTACCTTTCCTAAACGATCTGGAAGAGACTTGATTAATTTTTTTTTGGTATATTCAGGCGAAATTTATCCTCATTCCTTTTTAAGAATTGCCCGCCATGTTTTTAGAGTTTTGATATGGTTATGGATATGATATATATTCGATTACTACAGAATAATGTCTAATGATTGCGACCGCATTTCTAAAACTTAATGCTATTTGTATAATAGCCACAGATCTACAATGGAGAGCCTTATGTTTAGGTTCATTGTCTTCATAAAATAAAAAAATCGTTTCGTTTTCTCCTGACTGAACAAATTAATGATCCTTCTTAGGACCGAATAATCATTGGGAATGAAAAATGCATTACGTATAATGCAACTACAGGATGCACTACATCCGAAGGAAATATTTTTAATTAGAGGGATTGTAATGTTTGAGTTGGACGTCTGTTGTCAACAGGTAGGCAGACTTTGTTAAATCCTAAAATAAAAACGCCCAACATTCATCAATAGAAAAGTAGTTGTGTTTCATCATGATAATGTACGGCAACACACATCTTCGATAACCATGCAAAAATTAGAGCTGCTGACATGGAAATTATTGCCAAATCTCCCCTATCTGTTCTCTGTGGCAATTAGGGCTGAAGAAAAGATGCGGATACTAGAATATCCGATATTTCAGATTTAAACTGTTTCGGATATTTAAATTCGGATTTATAAATCCGGATACATTATTTGGATCCAAAAATCCGATTTACCCAGATTCCTTTTACATTTTGCTTTTAAAGCTCATTTTCGTGCCGTTTTTCGTATCATTTGGCTGTGTTATTTGTGAAGAGAAAAATTAATGGACCTTATTCTGAAAATCGATTCGAGGTATTTCACCTCCATCATATAAAGATATAGTAGGAATTAGAGAAAACAAAACAACAAACTCTACTTGAAAGGTCATAAAGTCTTCAGTTGTTGTCGATACCTTCAACGTAGGTGATAAGATATGAGGGGGTTTATTTATTTTCAAGCGAATTTCTTGTTTGTTTCCTCTAATTCCTATATTTTTACATAGTCGAGGTGAACGACTTCGAATCAACTACCAGAATAAAGCCCAATGTATTAGAATGCATATAATAACGTCCATCATAAAATACAATATTATACAATATTCACTCATTAAGTGTACTATTGCGCTTTTCCAAGAATGTATTGCTCTCTATATGCGGCGTCGTTTTCATAATGTAATAAACCCTGTTAGGGTGGAACTATTGCATTGTATTCTTTAAGGAACGATCGTTTCCATAATGTGAAAATCTCTCAGTTGAGCTTGAACCATTGTACTTCGATCTTCAAGATGCCAAATAGTAGTTTGCTTTGGAAATATTGTACACCTTTTAGTGATAAGCGACGTGTAATCTCTGCCACTGTATATTAAAAAACAAGGCTTCTACCTCTCACTACTTGCTACTCAATTGTGTTAAAATAGAGTAATATATTTATTTCCGCCCTTATCATTGAATAGCTTTAAGGTGTTAATTATCGTTAATAAATCCAGTCATAGTAATTAGTGAGTTGTAATTGGGTTAAATTTCCTTATGAACATTAAATTACGAATTTCATCTTTTTTTTTCTTATTGAAATTACATAAGAACAGAAAGAAACGCAGATTTGGGTATGTACATTTTTTCAGAGAAAAGGTAAACAAACATGTTATATGCCGCTTTATATCTGTTATGGGGTACGATACGCTGCTAATCTTTAGTTCCGAGGTTCAGTCATTTCTCTTTTTCCCATCTTCCCATTCCCATCCTCCCCTTTTCTCCTTTTTCCTTTTCCCAGCTTCCCATTCCCATTTCCCTGTTTTATAATATCTATAGAAATGAAAACCACTCATCACGAAATCTTCGAAACTAAAAAGCCTATAAACTTGAAATTTGGAAGGTCTACACTGAACAAAATAAAAAAGAATTAAAATAAAAAAGAATTAAAATAAAATAAAAAATAATAAAAAAAGAATTACGCATATCCGTCGTTCAAATCGTGAGTTATGGTCTTTCAATTTTTTCCGAATTTTCGAATTTTCCGAGCAACTTTTCCAATTTTTCTTTCCTTAAAAATTGTTGGTTTTCATTTGTTTCAATTTTTCTACACGTCTCCTCAAGTTCATCGACTGATTTGAAATTTAATAGGGCCGTGGCTCTAATATATTGTGGCAGAAGATTATTTCGAATAATTTTAAGCCTAGATTGCTCTGACCGAAGGTCTTTTAAGTGAGAAAATTGGTCTTCCATGTATATATTGGACAATATTTTCTGAGAAACGTAGTTTTCTGTTTTTCAAAAAATCAATAAGTCGGTCTGCTTGAGAAGTAGGTTCAAATTTTTCTAAAAATAATTCAACAAATTCTTGGTAGGTTGCAAAAGTATCCCTTTTACGTCTATATCACCTTAAGGCTGAACCCTGAAGTAAATCTGTCATTCCTAAAAGCACTTCATGATCAGATACCTGTCTTGATGGCGAATGATCAGCTATTGGTTGTAAAAATTTCGAAGCTGATTCCCCTTTAACGCCTGTGAACTTTAGTCCCCATTTATATACTGTAATTGGTTTCATATTGATGTTTTCTTAAGTAACTGATGTTGTCGATAGTTCAAGTTTATAATTCTTGTCCCCGTTTCCCTCTACTTCATCTTCAGAAGTTTCTTTATGTTGCGCCATATGCGAGGAATTAAGATTTATACAACTAAACCTACCTTCGAGAGAATTTGACGCACTTCTAGTTTCCTGTTTTTCACGTATCATTCTTTTTTCAGATTTTGTGCTCGAATTTTTCTACCTTATCTAAAAGACTGGAAAGACTAGAGAGTAAATTTCCCTTTAGGGTTTTAAACGTGTTATCTTTAATTTCAATTCTTTTCAATCTTTGTATAAGAAATCCTAACCGTACCATTAATACTTCTGAGTAACCTTCTAAATTAATTTTTACATCTGACCCAAATATATATATATAACCTCTATTTTGATGGATTGGTTATCAAAAATCTTTCTTATTCTCTATGAACGAATTTGCTATTTTTCTGAATAAATGATTTCAGAACGACATATTTTTCGAAGGGTACAAAATTCAATTCGTAATTAATTTTGGATGGTGGTTAATGAGAAAAATTCCTGAGGAATTGAAATGCCGATAGTATTCACTTATTTACTTTTAACATAATTGCAGTGGAAAAGATCCACCACTAAAATATCAATTACTAAATTAATAGGGTCCAAAACTCGCCAACAAAAGAAGGTTCACTTTGAGATAAAAATAAACAAAATTGCAACCAATTCTTTCCCATTTTTAATTTCTTTCAATTCTTTCCTATTTAATTTCTTTCAATTCTTTCCTATTTTTAATTTCTGACCAGATGCATACACACACGTGTTTTTTCCACACAATTTTCACTTATAACTCTATCACATTCTATGCTTCTCTATATTTCACTTATTTTAACTAAGATTTTTGATAAATTGCCCTTATTCCACGCTTTTCATACGCGATATTTTAAATTTGACCAGTAGAACTCCAAAATGACACTGAGCTGAAATTCGGAGATAAGAAATTTGGTATTTGATTAATTTTTAAACAATACTAGGAGACCCCTGTGCAATTGCACAAATTGAATATGAGTGGCATAACGTTTTTATATGTTAAATTAATAATTTAATGAAAAACCAGTTAGAAGTGATCACAAAATTGCAAATGTACACTGCCCAGGATGCGTACGATGTACTCTTAGCAAATTGTAAATCAATATGATGAGAAATTACAAAATGCATACAGAAGCAAAATTTGTGAATATGCGTGAATTAATGTTCCATTGTGGGTGTGAAGAGTTGTAAAAGTCACTGCAAAAACTGAAATCTTGAACAGATCCATACTATGCAATAAATGGTTAAAATAATAGAGGAAATGAGAAAAAGTTCCAATAAATCCATGTATTGCATACTTATCGGTGGCAAACACCGAACTTAACACCACAGTTACCCAGGAACGCAACCTCAAAGTAATAAACACAACCCCGAACTGATGCGGATCAGTGTTGCCATTATAAAATTTCAAGAAAAGCTCGATGAAACTTCATATAAAAAAAGTGGCTGAAATACGGAACCGAGAGCTTTCTTTGTATAAAATTAATATATAGATGACTGAACACTTTTATTGCATTGCCATTCTAACTGGGGAATTTTTCGAGATGATGAGAATATTGTGCCACCGAGACTGAATTAATTTTCATTTTTGCATTTTCCTTCTTCTTTCATTTTTTGTTGGGAATATCCAAATGAACTTTCTTTATACAATTTCGTTTTAAAATTATTTTTTTAGTATGGCCTAATGCAATATTTTGCTTTGAGTTGAGCCCCAATAAATGTAAGACCTAAGGTCTATGGGTTTTAGGCCCTACATTCAATTAAATTAGGTTAAAAAAAATTTTCGGATCAAAATAAATTCATACATATATTGCAATTTCATTTACACTGATTTACATAGCTCACCTCCTGTTACTCCCTATTCGGCCGACCTACCGTACACCAAGATACTAAATATCTAAATTGGTATATAAATAGATGTTAGTAACGCCTACAGCTTAGTTTGGAATTAACAGATACAATATTGTTATTGTTAGTTAATAGAATGAAGACTTAGCTGGGTTCCTTCGTTGTCATCAGCCGGCTGTAGAGGTTATGCAAGGACAACGTGGTTTTTTTATTCTTATTTTCGTTTTACTCCAGTACTACGCCCCATTTCCTAAATCCTTTGTCCAGTTACAAATTTCCTTCTTCCTTGTATAATGGTTAAATTTCCACCAACTATTTTTCCCAAAAAAAAGTTTTTAAATTTCTTCAATGACTTCACTAGTTGGAAACCAAAAAAAAGAAGACCGCTCTGTCCTCGATCATCTTCCATCCTCCCTCGTTTTACGATATTCCCCGGCGGAAATTGTTACCCTCTTTAAGCAAAATTGCTTACTTTGATTTTTGATTTAACGTAAGAGTACGTTTCTACTGCAATTAGTAAAGGTTTAGGTGTCGGTTTCTGGGATTCATTTTATTAGTTGGATTGCCATTTGCTGAATCGACTTTGATGAATTTTAATTACTGAATAGTATTTACTTATTTAGTATTTCATCATAATCTGTATGTTTTTTTACAATTATCTACGTATCCTATTTGTTTTTTTTTGTTAGTTGTGTACTTTCTAAATAGTTTTTGTATTCGAATAAATTTGCAATATTTTATTAATAATTCCATTTTTGTTTATCTATATCAGAACGGGTTCAGTGATCAGTATTTACACTTTACACTCTTACGATCGTTTAAAAAAAATTAGCCAAATCGGTCCAGCCGTTCTCAAGTGCCAACGAACAGCATTTCATTTTTATTTATATAGATTAGCGAAATAAGCAAACCAAATCTTACGCGAAATAATTTTTGCATGTCTTCCACTTTCACTATAGACAGTAAAGTCCAGCGAACCAGTATCTTGCAGCAAACAGTCAGTAATTACAAAACCTCTTCATATATAACCCTTCAAACTATAATCTGTAGTCAACACAAGAAAGCTAATTTAAATCTTTCAATACTTGCTATTGTTTTCAATCCCTGAAGGGCGTGCTTAACAATTACAGGAGAGCGTTCGATCGCCAAGGTACTTATAGACTCCTTAGAAGCAAAAGCTACGTGGATCACAATCTAAGGATCCGAATCCTATCGGATAGTCCGATCCGAATACCTGTATCCGGATACTAGGTTCCGAAGTGGGATCCGGATAGTTGGCGAATCCGAATTCTTCGAATCTGAGTTATCGGATAGCAAATTATATCGGATTACCCGGATAATTTATTATCCGGATATTTTCAGCCTTAGTTGCGATCACTGCAAGTACATTTTTCTGCAGCAAATTTTATAAAAGAGACATTTATAAGCTCAGATGGAAGACAGATATTGAATATATATTGGAAAAACGACATTGACATTGATGTGCTACCTGGCGCGTATTAATTGTACAGGATTGTGTGGTAGGTGCTGTAAATTACTTTTATTAATGTGCAAAATCAACCTGAAAGAACACAAGAGAGAAATACACAGATCGACTGTATTATGATTCTGCGAAGACAGGATTAACATGAGGTGCTGCGACTATGTAAACCTGGCTATCAAAAAACTTTATTCAGGATTGCGCAGGCGGTGGCTCTCGGCAAACATATTGCCTTCTCGCATCCGCTTAAAACTTGTGAGAGCTCTGATATTGCCTTTCTTTACTTATGGTCCTTGTGTATAACCTAAATTGGATAGCTCGTGCGCGCGTAAACTTGAAGTAGCCTTTAATGATTGTATTCGGTTCATTTACGGTCTTCGTAGGTTCGGCCATGTTTCAGTATTCAGAGATAGCTTGGTTGGCTGTTCTCTCAACTTGTACATTTGATCGCAGAAACCTACTGTTGCTGTATAACATACTTAAAACGAGAAAACCGGGGTATCTAAGAGAATATCTCCAAATGTCCTCTTCCCCGCGCAACAGGAATCTAATTGTTCCACGCTTTTCGGGGGGTGTTATGCGCAGCTCTTTCCCCGTCCGAATCATTCACTTGTGGAATGATCTCCCGCATAGTACTCGGGCTGCTGGCACCGTTAATGCATTCAAAAAACTCATTCGAACACATATTTGTACTTAGCAAGTACTACTCTTGTTTTATACTCTCTCCGCATAGGGTGGCAATTACGGACATATAGTTTTGCTTTTCCCTTTTACAAAAAATTTTCACAAAATATGTCTAATTTTTCAGGAATATTTATCGTAAAAGGGTAATCTTCTTCTTATTTATTTGAATTTGACGAAACATATACATACATACCATATTTTTATAATTAATTGCAGTAAGTGCTAAAAATCCCAAGGAAGTCGAGAAAATCCATAGAAAAGCACGTGCTTTAAGACAGAAAAATGTGTATATCATTTGCATTATGTAAAATAAGTATGACATGTGATATATCAAATTAAAGGTTAAGAAGCAAGC
>QYTT01086566.1:0-10708 GCA_006980735.1 Dasypogon diadema
CATGTGTTCATCTGAATTCATGAAGTAGAGCGTTCGACTGTCGCGGGGCAGATAATGGGTTTGCAGTGGTTGTCTCTGTAGGAATGTTGATCTTATATTGGTCGTTTACCATCACAAATGTTTGGAAGCCAGGTGAACCACTTCAGCTATTGGAAACAGGCACCGAAAATATCTCAGCAGTAACCTGGGCAAGGGCTATACGATACAGGACCTCAGAACTATCCCCAAATTACTAATTATAGAAACGGACATTTTTTCGTCTTTGTGAGTATAGGGGCCAAGCACAAACACCACAGTACCTTACCTTTACCATGCACAATTTGGACGAAGTTTTACTTATGGTATTTAGACAAAGATATAATATCAATCTCCATAGTATTTAATAATAGACTAACCCACAAGATTCAAATTTTTGAATTTTCCTTCTTTTAACAAAATTTAAAACATATTTATAGCACTCATCTGCAATGTAATTACTGGATCTGTTTCCTGCTATACATACCGCCCCTTGTATAATTTAGTTATTTCCTACCTTCGTTGAACTCAATTCATCACAAAATGAGAAAATTGAAAGTATCGAAAATATTCCATAATGGAGCAGCGAACGTCTCCATCTTCCCACATTTTTATTAATCTAATTCCGGAGGCACCCATATCGGTTGTCTCGTCAGATACGTCCTTTTTGTATTTCCTCCCCATTCAACTCCATTCTAATCTCATCAATCAGTCGCTGATCTCCTTTAATGTTTCCTTTAAAAATTCCTTCAGCACAGCATCCCACTGGAACCGCATTATTCCTGCACACATACGGGAACCATATTCGAGGACAATTGAGGGCCTAATGGGGCATACATTAAGTGATTTGAAAAGTGCACACTCCCCAGTGCCACAGAATTCCTCCGTTCTATCAATCAATTTTTCTGTTTTCAGTTCAATGAACGTGTCTACTTACTTCCCTAAAGATGTTTACTGCTCCTCTTTCTGATGTTAACTGCCCCTAGTTGCTCCAAGCTCCCCAGTTTTAATGGGGTGGAGAATATTGGGGAAAACTCACTGTACACGAGAATCCTTTCACCACTGAATTCTACTAAACTGGTGTGTAGACTCGTAATCAAGTTAGAATTTTTAGTTCCTCTCAAAACTCTGTGGGGACTGGGTGTCAACAGTCTTCTTCTGAGTAATGTAAGTTGGTTGGGAACACACGTTCGTGTTATATTTTCCCGGTAGGAAAAATAATTAAAATTGGATTCGGAATCCAGTGAAATAGGGACGACATTTGGGGAGTACATCCAGTTTTCAGAGGAGTGGATTTGCTTTTAATTAAATTCGTTCATTTTTTTCGCCAAGTTGCTGGGACGAATTGTGGTCAAAGGTTTGGGAGGCTCTTCCATATGGTTCGTTCCAGATGTTGCCAGAAAAGAAACAACTACTGTTGAAAGTACTTATCTCAGTGTAAATGAAAATCCCTTCATAACTTTCATGTTTTTTAATGACAGTGATCCACTTTATTCCTAAATTTTGCAACCGGGTATTGAACGACGATATATTTTTCAGGGAGGATTTATCTTAAAGTTGACTTTTAATTTTGAAACTTTTTAATTAACACATTTGCCACATTTTTATCGGTGTGTGCTGCCTCGTTTTTGGATTCGAATCCACATTTCTGAGAAGTTCAAATTGTTCTTAATTGTAGTGTGACCTATGATTATTTTTAATTAACGATATTTGCAACGGAAGGACTAAGTAAACCAGTCTTTGTTTCAACTTGGACCACTTAGAATTTATTATTATTTTCGAAAATGTATATTCGACTCCGTGCACATGCGATGCCGTCTAAAAAACCACATAATTCCTTGCCCTTGATAGAAAAGATTCACTCAACATTCGGAGCGTGGTGGACAATATGGTGCTAAAACCTTAGCCGAACTCGTTAGGATCCACCCGTATTAGCGTTCAAAAATTTGCCAACTTCATCAGCTATGATGCTTCGCTGCTTTGCAGAGGGAAAGTTGAAAACAGCTCTGCTGCAAGAATCATGGATCATGGATCATGGCGCTTCCTTGATTGCTTCTATTTACTTACCTTATGATTCTCCAACCTCGACAATATCCTGCCAGTTGATCATTATTCCCTTCAAGGTCTTTCCTACTCATCAGTTTATTAACAGAGGTATTTGCAAGAGATGTTTCATGTGGCAATCGATTTATCACGGAATATCTTTTTTCATCCTTTCAAAGATAAATTTTTTTAATGCATGATTGAGGTTTTTTTTTACTATTGTCTCAATTGAAGCTAACCGTTCAAAACTAAAACCTTGAAAAATTAACCACAACCCCCAGCAGTAATAAGACAGATCTTGCATGCCCGTATACTTCTCATCTGAGTTGTACCAAGCTGAACGTGTTGATGATCACTCCCACTAACACACAAACTTTACAAAAGGGGAGGCCGACGCACTGCTCTACCGGTTAGAGACCCATGGGTCTTGTTTTGATAATATTCGTAATTTTAATATTAGTGGAAATTCTTTGAAAGAGTTTAACAGGAACAGTCTAAACTCTAGAGACCTGGGGCTATAGAAAGTGCAAAAAGGATAAAGTCGATATATTGAAGCCGGTAAAGAGAACCTCCGCTTAACTTGTTCTGTTTTATGGGCCTTATATCCCCTCTGACGCTATTCTCAATTAATATGGCATTCCGCAGACCGATGTAAAATCATAAATCATGTAAGTTGATTGCCTGTCGGATGTCCTCTTCTTTTATAGGTTTCTGAAGTTGCTAAACCCATCAACATTAATGCCCTTATTGCGTATATAGAGGTGTTTGGAATTCTTCCTCTAGAACTACTACTTTTTTCATCATCCCACATCAGCTTTGTAGGGCCAATTGCATGACTTGTTCCTTTGTCAATAAAAGTAACGTCTTCGTGTCGGTAATAGCATTTTCTTAAAAGGTGGTTACATGATACCATTTTGAATGCCTGTAAATATTTTATAATGTAAATAGACCGTCGACCACAGTAGAACTCTTTCCGATGATAAGCCACATGACTTAAACCTTAATTAAAACTTTATTATTATTATTTGAAGTTCTGAAAGGATCCATTTTGTGGCCTCTTTTATTTCAATTGTAAACAGAAGTAAATTGGGATTTTGAAATATTGAAAACAATCTCTCTTGTTGTTCTAAATATTTTCATTAAAAGTTAAATTAAAAGTAGTAGTAAGATAAGGTAATATCTTTTGTTTGCCTGCTAATGTTTGTTTTTACAACTATTGTCTTCTTACTTCGAAAATATACTTCACCATTAAAAAACGATTTAAAATCAGGCAATGCTTTAACAGAAAAAAATCACATATATGTCATCTTATACAACCTCTTCCACACCTCAGAGATACCATGCAATATCTTAATTAAACTTTGCACTGAGATATCCAATCCATTCCATAAAATTTTCCCAGCATCCATATCCATAAAGAAAACTACGCGAATTTATTATCTTCATCCTGTGTTCGTTATTCACAACAAATATTTGCTTTCCATTTCAGTATTATGCCACGTCCTCGATATGAAACTCAGGGCAGACGAACTTCTTCCTATATGTGCCTTGACAGAATTGCATTGAATATCAAAAGGACTATAAAAGTTTCCAATTGACCTATGAAAATAAACTCTGGATATGTTTTCCTGTTATCTGCTTGCCACCCATTGTGGACTTTTTGTGATGTTGACGTCATACCTCTTTCAGATGAGGATTCAGAATCCTTTTGTGTTCCTCCTCTTTTCAGCATTAATACATATGGATGTCATGGGAAAATTACATCGTTCGTTGATTGAGAAAATGTTTCTTATCGTGTGCTATGTCTTGTGAAAAAAGAGTACCATTGGGTAGAGCAGTATAAATTTCACTACTATTGAAATTGAAATGACTATAATAAATTTAATGTTGTAAAGTTCTCAAATAATACATATATAGGGGAGACTGGGGCTATTCACCAGGGCAACTCCGGCAGTAATGGTTATTTCGAAAAAATGTGTAGTATTAATTCGCCATTAATATTGAATTCATGCGACAAACATGACCGCGATACTTGAGAGCATTTGAGCGTATCCGAAAACCGGCGCAAGGAAGAGGGCGTAAATGAAGAACGAGTACTGTTCTTTTGACTCGCCTACCTTGCGAGATTCAACAGCACAGCAGGTGAAGTCGCAACGCAAAAAAAATCTACTCCGAAGAAGGGAACCGTAGAATCGACCATAACTACTGCTTCGAAAAAAAAGGGAAACCAGGCAAAATCCCCAGTATTTAGAACTATAGCCGTCGAGGACCAGAATTAAAAAATTAAAGCGAAAGAGTTCGCACGCCCATCAAATGCATTTTATTAGTGTTCGAGTTTTTATAGTTTTTACTTTTCCTAATATAAAAATAGTTGATTAAATGTCTTAAATCATTGTTCGTAACCAGGATTTTTACCTTTCAACAGAAAATTAGGTGACGGAATTACCTCGCAATTTTTTCACTTTCTTTTTTCTAACGAATGAATAATAGTTAAAAAAAAGCGATTTAGACCAAAATGTCGATACCAATTTTGTAGCCGAAGCTCTACCCTTTACAACAGTAGATCTCTGTTCACGAAAATTCCTGAATATTTTATTGAAAATGGGTACAAAAAGAGGTGGTGGAATAGCCCCGCTCTCCTCTACTATATAAAATCCACCAAATTTGAGTGCTTTTTACAAGCTCTCTATCCTGTGACCACATGGTTAAATCCACACTGCGTTATCAACATTATATACTTCTGCTTTGGCGAGTAGGTGATAATATCAAGTATCAACACTTTGTAGCATCAAAGTGTTTGCGTTTCACTTTTTTTTATAATTACACACTTAGGAATTATCTCGATGGAATTCCTGGTCTTAATCTTTTATAGTGCCCTTCTGTGAGCGACACACAGGCCTTTCTAATGCGACCAATATTCCCGTTCGTTCTGAAGGTTCCTTTTTGGAATTTCTGCACAGATATAATAATTTTTATAAATTTCTTGAATTCCCTAAAAGACGTATTTGAAAATGTGGATACATACTATTTTTTACACTCAGGAGATGTCCATTCTCATCCTTCCATCCTCTTACAATTATTAATTTATTAATTTCGCTGAGTGGTTTTCCTAGCAAAGTGCTTTCACTAAAGTAAGTCCAGATAGTGTCATCGAAATTTCTTCACTTTCTTCTTTTTATTTTTGTCAGTGACACGGTCGGATGAGATGCTTTAAAGTTTGTTGGAAGTTGTCCCAAAGCAAAAGTGCAATCACATTCTCTTAGCCCATTTGCTGGGTTTTTGGTACGCTACAGAGGAAAAGTCATTTGAAAGAGTATTTAAAGATCTTTTTAATCTAGAAATACTGTGGTTTGTGGCAGTCCTATCTTTCCACAATTTTGCACATTAGAGAAACTATTTGGAAGCATTTTTAATCCAGAGCTTGATAAATTAAGTGATAAATATCACTTGGAGTTATGAAGGAATATGCCCAAGTTTTAAAACAGAAAAAACCTGTAGACATTTCCTCAACTCCTATTGTATATAATTTACTCATTTGTGTAGAATATTCACTCACACAAAAAGAACAAAGCAAACTGGGGCAATTTACGGGTAGAAAAAGTTTTTATTAGAATTGTAATCAGCACCTAATTTAGCTCATTTTCAACATTTTCACAAGGCCATAAACGAAACAGAAGGGGGAACTATCTGACCCATACGGCGGCAAATGCACTGAACCCAGCCAAGTTTTCAAATGAAGAAGATTCTTGCGGTCCTGGAAGTATGCGAAGGATTCTATGGAGTCTGATTTATAGAGATTATCCCCAACAATTATTTTAGATGACCAAAGACTGTTTTGGTGTGGAGCAAACTTGTACGGAAAAGTTTCTCCCAAGGCACCACAGAAGTATTCATACAAAACATCGGGGTTGTTGCATCAAATTGCGGTTATTGCGTTCGGAAGAGTTGAATTGTTTTATATAAGTTTCTTATCCACTTAAAAAAAATACAATGAAATAAAAATCTTATTCAAAAACCAGATTGCTTTCTTAGCATCTACAAAGTTTTTCAAGAAAAAAAGGGAAATGATTCACGAAAAACTCATCTATACCCTTCACTGATATAATAACCTCTCACCTGTGTAGCTTTCTTTAAGGTAAATCTGTTTGAATTTTATCACAAAACTGCTTCGCATATATATTGGAAAATCAATTGAATCCTTGAACTGAAGTCGATTCGGCAAGGAAGTACCACTGTATAAGACTCTGAGGTAACCCATACTACACCCTCTGAATGCATTGGGGAATCCCTTTATGAGATGAATGTATTTACTCTTTGGAGCACATATCCCCAGACACCTTATATGCGTAACCATACCATATACTCTGGGTTAATAGCATAGATATGCTATTCAGTGCTTCCAACTCCACTTGATATTCCTAGCGCTAGGGTTTGCTCACAGTCAACGAGGTTGAGTCCTAATGTAAATTCCCCAAATGTGTCGTTTTGGTGAAATGAATTCGACTCGCCCATCTATGGTAGGTCGATATCAGATCCGCGACGAAATTGTTATCATTATTTACCCAGCAGAGAGCATTCGTAAATTTAGAGAGGAAATCAACCTATCAATTTTAAAAGGTATTTTTCCAGTTGTGGTCGAGGATGAAAGGTTATGAGGAGACTTGTAACTCGAGGATATTCTGAAAACTTTTTGTTGAAGTTGAAATATGTCTTTGCATTTCCATGGTTTTCTTTATTCTCCAAAAAGGGTCTCCTTAAAAAAATTTTTGTCATTTATGAAAACAAAAGTCCAATGGTTTGGCAAAATAAAAGGACTGATAAATGATATTTTGCAGTCTTTTTATATTCAATGGTTTTCTGTGCATGTATCTTGAAAATTTTTATAGTTTATATGCGACTGATATATTCCAATAAAGGATGTGGAGGACCAAATGACAAAATCTCTCTGACTATCCCCGATATGCTTTATATCAGTAAAGCATTTGACTCGAGGATTACCCATACATTGAAAATGAAGTTCGTAGCAATTTACAACGGCTGTGCCAAGGCTTAATAAGATTTTCACAATATATAATAAATAATCTATTAATTTTTGAGGAGCCAACATCAAATTAATGTGGATTATCACAACATTTTTCAAGATCACCGTAGAAGATCATAAACAAGCATCCACATATAAAACAATACCTTGCAGGAGTTAACTTGTTAACTTCAGTAAGATAGTAGTAGTAGTAGTAAGAGACTGAAATATCCCAGTGATATATTCCAATCAGTCCATGCATACATTAAGAGAATCCTCCCTTCTATTAACTAACGTCGTATTCCTTTTCCCGAAGTTCAAAATGGTGTACGGACAACCCAACATTTGTTGGATCTGTTGTGTGGTGGCATAAAGTGCTGGCTCCCAGCGGCGTCTATCTATCTTGTATCTAGATGGACTTTGATTAACGATGAATATTAGATTCCAGATATTGATGATAACTAGTTAGTATCCGATCCTTAACCATTTATGCTGTGTCCAAAACTGGTTTTGGTGCTGCTCTATGCGTGTAAATACCACATAGTAAGGTATCATTGGAATTTAACCATAGCTGCGTTCTTTTGGCAGCAGAGTACAGAGTTGTCATACATTAACCGTGTTAAATTAACTCGGTTATTTAACCGAGTTAAAAAGCTTACTGGATTATTTAAGTCTTCTACGGGGAAATAGATGGCGCTTATTGAAAGTTTTTGTGTTGAAAAGTTGATCTTGCTCATCATAGCAATTAAAATATGCGCCAATGTGGGCAAAACTGACATTAAGATAAATTTCAAGTTAATAACGGTCTTTACTTATCTCGGGTTTGCTTAAAAAGGGGAAAAGATAAGAAGAAGAATTATCCATATACTCCATGGATTCCAACCGTTCTTTTTAGCTTTCATAACTCTGTTGCCCAAAAGAACACAGCTCATAATAGAGAACTGATTTCAATCTCGGTCGATTCCTCTAAAAGATCGTACATCCAAAATGGTGGAGAAGTGTCTCATATTAACCTGGATATAGCAGTATATCTACATCTTTTTCTTACTTCCTTCTTACTTTCTTTTTTTTCAGGTGGTCTCAAAATAACACTAAATGTTGCTAACAATTAGCTCCTTGAAATCATCGCAGAGGCTTTTTTTATGAAATTGCGTCAGTCAATATCTAAGGGGACATTGTTCAGGACTTTAGGAAATCCCCAAAAACTTTCCTAGTTATTGATTTTTAATTCAACAGAAATTAATTAATTTAAGCTGCATTAAAGTAAATTTCTTTTTAAATTTTAAAATACCGTCGTGCTGTTATTTATTGAGTTATGTTTCTTGAACAACCCTTTGTACAGACTGACATTCAAAGCATGCTCCTGGCTTTCCTGAAATCATACCATCCAAGTACAAACATTTCCTGAGAGTGTCAAAGGAACTATTTCTTACCTTCGTAGAAATTGTCGAAAACTTTTTGGCTTTCTTCCAATACGTTCTATCAGTCAGCAATTTTATCACTTTTAGCAAACGATTAATTCACAGAAAAAGAGGTCTTATTACTTTGAGTACTTACCAGGAATCTGAATATAGCACCATTTTCTTTGCGAAATAAATAGTTCGTAGCAAAATACTTTGCAGCATTGAAGGGAAATGCCATTCAGCATCTTCTGTCATTTCAAATATTCAGTTGGTTTGAGATGTGCTACTAAAAGAAATGCACTAAAAAAATAACGTCCCATTTGAATAGAAAGAAAAGATCCAAATAATTACTTTACGAATAAATAAGTTTGCCTACAGTTACGGTCAACTGCTACTATTGTATAATTAGACACATTTGATGTTATAATTGAATGAAAATAGACAGCTTGAGGAGTATATAATTAAAAGCTTAAGGGGGTCGTTTTGCTGACATTTGATCTGATATCACTAAGGGTCGTGGACATGGACTCTGACACATTAATAGTACCTTGAAATCATGTGAACTACACCAACGAACACATTTTCATTATTGACAAAATCTACGTTATATCCACCTACCCTGTACAGAATCAGGAGAAGGACATTCACTTGCAGGCAGGACAGCGTTTAAAGCAACAATTAAAATGGGAGTAAATCCTCAAGATTGTTATTTAAACATCAGAGTGATGTTTGCTTTCCGAAGGCTTTACATCTTTGCACAAACGTTTTGCTACTACTGAGCCTATTCATGCTGCTCAAGTAGCAGTAAATACCACAATTAGTACAAATAAACTATGCAACGCCAGTATCGATTACATTCCATAATTGAAAATGATGATCCGGCTGAGGGAGGATAAGTGCTGCGAAGTCAACAGTGCTCACAGTAGCATGATATCAATTACAGATAATAAAGAAAAATAAACAAAAGCGCGATATACCATCAAAACATGGGCTTTGGAATCCACACTTTGTAAAACAACTCACAAAATATAATCCTCTTACCCGCAACTCGATCTGCTGGAGAAGTTAAGCCCAGAAAATTGAGTCAATTTTCAACCCAACTGACTCCCGCTATTTCCACTGAACGTTCGAGTGTGGATACATTCCCTTAATACACTTGAGTCAGATGTGTGCAATCAATCCTCAAGGTGTAGCACATACGTTGCGACCTCTACATGAAACATTAAAGTCGTATATAATTGCAGAATTCATTCAACTTCGACCCCCGTGAGCTGGATGGGTATTAGCAGTATTAGACTTCAGTTGAGTGGCGGTATCCTTGGCACCTTTCATCTACGCCAGCGATTTAATAGTTAAAATATTAATTTCACACCTACACTAAATACGCACACAACCTGAAGTAATCTGGAGACGGGTGTAAATGGAGGTTAAGTAAACAAGAGGGTTCTTTATCTTTGGCATTTCTTGTTTGAAGATACGACCCTTCAACTTTTTTAACAAACTTTTTCTAGACAACTAATTAAATCTATGGAAACATGTTGTCGTACGTCAGGATGTAGGGGTTCTCCTTTGTTGGACATAAGAACTTTTTGTGTGGAGATGACCACGTAATGTCCTTGGCTCCGTCCTTCTGGAATAAGCTGTTCCAAAGGGTTGTACCCGCCCATCTGGAAGAAAGTTTAGCTTAATTTAATGAGGTGCACTTTAAGGTTTCACATTTCGGCTTAAATTATAACAAATTTTCACGCAAAATATATGTATGCTTGTTTGTTGTTAAATTCCACTGGAACGGGACGAGAAAATTGAAATATTTATGCCCGAATTTCGATAATCGGAATGGATTTGATTAGAAAATGGAAAACTGATGAAAGTTGATGGAAAAACATTATGAAAACTTTACAATGCGGGGAACTCTTGTGGCTAGCTGTATAATGTTTTTCAGAAAACGGGTAACATTTTGTTTTTCTTCAAATGTTACAGGTAAGCCATAATATTCGGGATGAAATTTGGCTTCGCAAGTACAATTCTCGTCAATAGAATTGCTTCAACCACTGGTACCTAAATAAATCATCGCGTCCTTTGCTGGAATCGAACCCACGGTCATAGAGAAGAAAATCTGTAGACATGCGTCTCAGCCTATCGATCACCAGCATGAGTGAAATAGCAAAGAAATGGTTGATATCTGCACGAAATGTGCACCAAAGAAATTATTAGTATTTACTTAGAA